>JARQOC010000002.1:440296723-440451736 GCA_033576535.1 Allobates femoralis
CATTGGCTGTAAGTCATAATCATCAACATTTACATAAATAAACACTTGAAATAGATCACTCTGTAATGACTCTATATAATAAATACATTTCACTTTATGTATTGAATTACTGAAATAAATTAACTTTTTGATGATATTAAAATTCATTGAGATGCACCTATACACACTTTGGTGTTCCATCAGTGAGGTTGTTATAAGTCAGACACCCAGTGGTATTATTTGATGTCCTTTCCTATCCTGAGGATAGGTCATCAATATCATGGTAATGAAAAATTTGCTTCAACATTTATTCTCCAGGCACAGAAATCCTTACATTTATGAGACGTCATGGGAAGACTGCTCAGATTCATAATTTAATATATGATGGAGCCTCTTAAGGATGGGCAAATCTGCCGAAATTCTTTCTGCAGATTCACTTTATTTGGCAGGTAAATCTGATTTGCATTAAATGTATTCATTACAAAACGAATGTACCTTCTTATGCTCTGAGGTCTCTCAAGACTCCAAAGAATAATTAAAATTGGGTTTTTAAAAGTGATTAATCTGCAGTTTTTATCGTTCACAATTCTGACTAAATAGGGCTGGCTGCCATTTGGCTGTATTTAAAGGGGGATGGGAATGGATTTAAAATAAATAAAAATATACACTCCTCGCTTTAGCCTTGACCTTCTCCCCACAGTTCTCCAGCTGGTCCTAGTAGTTCTAGTCAGTCTTGATTACACAGGTCTTCAATCTTCATTTACAAAGTTCGTATCCGATTTTTGGCACTGGGGGGTGCTTAGCTGCACAGGGAAGGTCAGAGCTGGGAATAAGTAAATATATATATATATATATATATATATATATATATATATATATATATATATATATATATATATTTACACTTTCCCAGCCATTTTGTACATGGCAAATTGGTGGCTAGATGATCTTTTACTGGATTTGAATTGCTAACATTTTTAATTTTAAATTTGCATTACTTGTGTCCGAATGTTAGATGTTTTGGTGTGTGGTTAAAAACCTGGTAAAAAAAACTTAATTTTGTCGCTCTTGAATCTTTTTTTTTTTCCTATTAATTAATTGGGTGAATTATTTTAAAATTTTGATAGATCTGGATTTTCTGAACAAAGCAATAGCATATGTGTAATTTTTTTCATATTTTTATTATTTTTTTAATTGGGTGAAAGAGGGCAATTTAAACTTTTATTTTTTTTTACATTTTTTCATGTTTTACACTTTTTTTTCTACTTTTCACTGTAGTTATTCTTCCCCCTAGGAGACTTCAATCTACGTTGGCCTGGGCAATATACAGGAATGCCACAGCATTGCTGTATACAGCCAAAGTCATGGTCCCCTTTGAAGCCCAGCCACAGGAAGGGATTCAAGGGAGCTCCATAATGACAAATAAAGGTGTCTTTAACAGATCCCTTGATCATGTATAGGGTGCACCGATGGGCATAAGGAATGAATTGCCCCAAGCCAGCATGCTTATAATACCACTGTCATGGGCCCTTTACACGCCGCGACGGCAGGCTGGATACATCCCGCTACAGGCTACAAATGTAGCTTGTAGCGCCAATGTAGCCCGTCGTAGCGGCGTCTGAAGACGTGACGCTACAGCCGGCAACAGATACATCTGTTTCCTAGCTCTGCTCGAAAACTGATGGCTACATCGCCGATGGTAGCGAGCTGTATCGGCGTGTAAAGAGGCAACGGAAGGGAACTCGGGGCAGCCTGCGATGTAGCTGCAATGTAGCTAAGGCGTGACCCTGGCTCCATGTTACCGCGCCCCATGTGCGATCATTGGTGGAAGCTGCTGCATGACGATTGGTAGTCGCTGCATAGGGAGGCATATTTAAGGAGCTGACGAGTCACACTACACAATCGCTCGAGCGTGCTGTATTACTCAGCCTCCTGCGTTGCCTGCCCAATCAGGATGTTATTGCTTCGTCCTATCAGCGTACAAACGGCTCGTAATCCACAATTGTGGCACGCCTATGTGCTGGCCCTGCTGCACCAGGTCCGCCCATAGTAGCTGGTTATAGCGGTGTGTAAATGAGCTACAGCTGGCTACTTGAGACACCCGGCGATGTAGCTAGCTATAGATGTAGCGTGGCGTAGCGCACCTTGTGGCGGCATGTAAAGAGGGTGCGTTGACCGTTTGTAACCGTTTGAGCGTGCTCGTGCACGTGAAGTAGCGGGATGTATCCAGCCTGCCGTCGCGGCGTGTAAAGGTACCATCAGAGTCTGATGGTGGCATAAAGCACATTAATCCATGATTGTCAGAGGCAGGTACTGGCTGCAACAAACAGCCTTTACCTGTTAAGTATGGGGCGAGTTTGATCTGTGAGCCAGCTCAATATCTAAGGAGATGGATTATTCACATATCAGAAAAGGTACAAATTAAACTTGTAATCTGAGTTTAAAGAGTAAGAACTCACAGATGTATACAGGAACTGAGATAAAGAGCATTGGTTCCCGGTGGGTAGAAGAAGCAAGAGACATAATGTCACTTGAAAAGCTGTGTCACAGTTAGAAATGATAAAAGAAAACCCTTAGGCCAGGACCGGGAAAAAGTCACTTCCTGGACCTGTGTGAGATTAGACATGCAGCGCTAGTAACAGCCAAATCTAAGGGTAAGGAGAACGGCAGGTTGAGATCCATCAGACTAAGAAGCACGATTAACAAAATGGAGAATTTACAGTTGATGACTGTGTGAGTGGTTAAAGAGAAACAGACAATCCATTGAGCAGTAGAAGGGATACCGTCAAACGTTTGAGCTGATCAGTCCAGGAGGCAGAGTTTCCCGAGAGGTTGATCAAATTAGCTGAATAGGCCGGGAGGTCATATTACCAGGAAGGTTGAACATGTGAGCTGTGGAAACCAGGAGGCCAAGTTACTGGAGGGATTGCACATGTGAGCTGGAGGGGTCAGGAGACCAAGTTGAGGGACAGTGTACTTGAGACAACTAGAGGCCAGGAGGTCTCTATAACGGTACAGATTTGAGCCACACTCTAAAGATGGAGGCAGCCAAAGTGGCACATTGGTGAAGTGACTTGTCAGTACACTACAGCAATAGACTTGCAGCAGACTGGAGAAATAGAGCTGACAACCATTAAGGCCTGTTACAGTGACTACCAAAACAGACTGAGTGTTTAGTGATAATGGTGATAACTACCTCATGGACTTTGACATACCACAGACTAAAGTACCAATGGAAAAATTGTTTGATATATTATTTAGTTAACTTTGTGATTCAGAACTGTTTTATAAAACAAAGGTATTGTTTAAATCCTATCTAACTAGAACAATAACTCTCAGTATTGTAAATTAGTAAATTAATTTGGAGATCTGTTTACCCATACACTTCCTGACAAAAGTTATGTCGCTTATCCATGTTATGTAACTAAAAGCTTTTAACCTGACATTAAATTCATCCATTGGTTGTATAAATTATACTTTTGAAAGCTGAAATTCTCCGAAATTTGGTTTAGGTTAAGAAAATAAATTGGCATAAATGCTGAAATATTGATCATTTAATGAACACAGTTTTGTCGCCTAGTCATATAATGTACCCAATCCTAGTTTACATCCTCACCTGTGCTCAGTAAATGATCGGTTAATTAGTGGGTGTGTCTAAAAAGAAACCCAGCACCCCAGATCTTCACTTGAACTGCAACTTGAGCTCTGACAACATGCCAAAAATCCACCCTGCGACCAAAGCCTTGATTATCAAGAGGGTGAAGATCAGATCCACTGCAGAGGTGGCTGGCACCTTTAATGTGTCTCAGCGTCAAGTATAAAGAATTAAAAAAAGATTTGAAGAGACTGGAGATGTGTTTAACAAGCCCAGGTCCAGCAGACCACACAAGACAGCTGCTCAGGAGGAACATTTGTTGGTTAGAAAATCCAAAGCAAGCCCCTCTTCCACTGCAGCAGAGCTCCAACAGATCTGGTCATCTCAAGGCCCTATGCCAACTAGAACAGTTTGTAGGATTCTGTCTCGAAATGGCCTCCATGGTCGAATCAGTGCCCAAAAGCCAGCACTAAACAAAAGGCAAATAATAAACTGTGTGGCATTTGCAAAGTCCCACAGCCTGTTAAACAGGTGGACGCTAGAATAGTGGCAGAAGGTGGATTTCTCTGATGAATCTTCAGTAGAATTACACCACAGCCACCGCAAATACTGCAGGAGACCTACTGGAGCCCATATGGATCCAAAATACACCCAGAAAACTGTTAAATTTGGTGGTGGTAAGATCATGGTCTGGGGTTACATTCAGTATGGGAGTGTGTGAAACATTTGCAAGGTGGAAGGCAATATCAATAGCCTAAAATATCAAGAAGTATTAACAACCTCTTTTTATTCCAAATCATAAAAGGGGACACATTTTGCAGCATGATGGTGCTCCATCTCATACATCCAGGCAAAAAAGATCAAGGTGCTCAAGGACTGGCCAGCCCAGTCACCAGACATGAACATCATTGAGCATGTTTGAGGTAGGATGAAAGAGGAAGCTTGGAAGACAAAACCAAAGAATCTAGATGATTTCTGGGAGGCATGTAAAACTGCATTCTTTGCTATTCCTGATGACTTCATTAATAAATTGTATGAATCATTGTTGAACCGCATGGATGCAGTCCTTCAAGCTCATGGAAGTCACACAAAATATTAAATTTGACTCTAATAGCACCACAACTTCATTCACCAATGTTATGCAACATATATTTGTATTTTAAGTTGATTATTTGTTTGAATATCACATTACTTTCTGTGGGTGACAAAACTTTTGTCTTGCCAAAATCTGACCATTCTGTGTTCATTAAATGATCAATATTTCAGCATTGATGCCAATTTATTTTCTTAACGTAACCCACATTTCAGAGGGTTTCAGCTTTCAAAGAGTAATTTATACAACCAATGGATGAAATTAACGTCAGGTTATAAGCTTTTATTTACGTAACATGGATAAGCGACATAACTTCTGTCAGGGAGTGTACAACTGCTTTCGACTTACCCAATTCATGTACAACACATGTCCTGAAGGGGTTTGATGAAAAATTATTGATTGTAACATTTTTTGAATATCAGTGGAGCTCTTTTACTAAAGCTGTTAATGAGACAGAGGAGAGATACATAATTTATTAAAATGTACCAGATTTACCAAAGTGACTCATGCTAGATAATAAATTTGATGCATCTTTAGACAGCCCTGTCTAAGTTTACATGACTTAGTAGAGACGGCTTGCTTTGGTGAAGAAAGATTAAGTTAAATTGTGAAATTGCGATATATTCATCTTATACTACCTACTTTGTAACAGGCCTTGCCCCCTTTTCAGACATATTGAAAAATCTATCTAAAAATAAATGATGCATAGTAACAAAAAAGAAAAATAGCCGCACTCACCAAAGCAGGGTTTTTCAATCTTTATTCTCCTTATCAATCGTAGCGGTACAGCAACATAGCAGGGAGGGGGAAAGGGGTGGACACCCCTTTGCTCCCCTCCCTGCTATGTTGCTGTACCGCTACGATTGATAAGGAGAATAAAGATTGAAAAACCCTGCTTTGGTGAGTGCGGCTATTTTTCTTTTTTGTTACTACATATTGTGGACTGTACATGCAGCACCGCCAGGCAGCTGCAGCCTATTATTCACGAGAGTGATTATAGCCTTGTGCATAAGTGTTAGTGCCCGGTTTCTTCTACTTTATACGATATAAATGATGCATAGGGTGTAAGAGATGAAAGCATTTTCTTTTGCACAAACTAATACACATTTTTGACACATGTAGTTTAGCAAATCAGCCTATGTGTATCATCAAGAAAGCCTAGTCTCTAAAAAAAAATTCACGTGGCAATGAGCACACTGCTTTCTTAGCACTTGGGAAAATGAAGGGCCCAAACATTTTGCAAGGTACAATGTACATCAACATTGTGGTCATTAAAATGAATAGCTAACCACATAATATGGGAAATAAATAAGCTAAGCCCACCAAAGCACTTACTAAGCAACTCTTTGTTGTGGACTACAGGGGGTAGATCCTGAGCAGGGTGACAACCTGTATGATGTCCGTATGCTTTAATAGGGAACATCACATGTCTTCTGTGCCACTCTACTATGTTAAAAAGTAAAATCAAATTCCTGTCCAATTAAATATTCTTAAGAGGGGTGGTCCAGGGAATAAAAGTGTTTATAAAATTACAGAAATTGTAAAAAAAAATAATTGTAATTTATATTTATTATAAACTCTAAATAATCCTCTCCCGTCATGTATCAGCAAGCCTTAACTGTTCATATGTACTGTACCTGTTCTTGTTACCCCCACTTCTTATGTTAAGCGCCATGGATCCAATGGCGCTATATAAATAATAATAATAATTATATGTAGTTTCTCTCCACTTTAGAGAGGATGATAACCTCTGTAATATTTTAGCCTTGACTCAGGAAGAAACTTGGTATAATTAATGGATCCAACCATAGTAGAAGTCTGGACACAGCACTTTTCACTATGGAGAAGCAGTCTACTGATTTTGTAGTTGTATTGCCCTCCTAGTTTTGATTTGGTGAGTTGACCAATCCTGCCACCCTACATCACCGCCCAGCAGCCTTCTCCTTGGCTCCAGCCCAGAGTGTCTTTGTAAGTACAGACCTTTATAGGGAGGTTAAAGGATGAAGGCAAGGGAAACCCCTGGGATCTGGAAAATCAAGTGGTTAGTGCTCAGCCTGTCCATGTGAGCTATTTTTACAGCCTACAAGCTACAATTGACAGACCATATTGTAAGGAAATAAAATACTTTCCGAGCTCTCTATCAGGAACCATGATCCTAGATTGAAAAATAATGATACATGACACCTAATAAAGTAGTACAACCGTCTGCTATTTCCATTGTAATTAAAGTAAAATCTTGTGGTAAACTATTTGTGCTTCAAAATGCTTAGGAAAAAACATTCACATAAGTGGTTTGCCCATTTTCCACTGTTTATAAAGTATTTTGTTGGATTTTGGCTTCAAAATGTGAAACAAATCAGTGGATGATATTGATGGCAATTTATTTTAGATACAAATTCTTTTGGGCTTTAACAAAAATATTTTGCCTGTGCAAATCTGATCCAGCTTCTCCATCCCCTTAACCTCCATGTTTATTTTCGTATGTCAGGCATCTTATGCCATTATAAATTGCACTGGAACAAGTTTAAGATGTTGTTTAAATTCTGAAAACGAGCAGCAGATTTCCCTGATAGTTTTGGCTATGGAGTTAATCAAGAAAACATGAGAAAAGCAAAATTATAGTTGAGTCATTTATTTGCAAATCCTAATAGTTATCATAACCTTGATGAATTTTAGTGTCAAACTAATGAATTTCCTAATGAGAGCCCATACAAAGTAAAGAAAACTTTACCATTGGTGCTGTAGATGTGTATGAGATGTTGTCTGGCCATAAATGTTGTGTGACCTCTGTCTGCTATTTTATAAATATATATTTTCTCTCTATAAATGTGTTGAATTGATGGAATCTGGCTGTTGTGATGTAAATATTGGCTGCACATTATTACACCTCTTACTCCCGTCTCACAATAAACAGATATAGGGAGGAAAGGATGCAGCTGTCGCCAATATCTTTGTGATCTCGTTATCACTATATTATTTTAAGAGTAGTGGATTTCTCATTCCCCATGTTTGCCCCCATTAAAATAAGAAATCTTATACTCATACATGGTACCTGCACTCAATCTACCAGGGCCCATGTGAAGTTGTGACGTCACGTGAGCCTTGCACCCAATCAGCTTCCCTGTCCCTGCCTTCGGACATATAAGTAATAAAAAGGAGTGAAAGCTGTGGATGGCGTACCAACCTCAAATGACGAATTCGGACACTGCTTAAATGGTGCTGTAAAGACTTTCATGGTGAAAATATGGGATGTATTACTGAAGCATACAGTCTAGATCACGTGAAGTAATTATCGACCCCTACTCCTCTTTGGTCAGACCTCATCTGGAATACTCTGTCCAATTCTGGGCCCCACATATTAAACAAATTGGAGCAAGTTCTGAGAAAAATGACCAGAATGGGACCGGTCTGCAAACCATGTATTAATAGGAACGGTTACAGGATTTGGAAATGTTTAACTTGCAAAAACAAGACTGAGATGAGACTTAACAGCTTTCTACAAATATCTCAAGGGCAGTCACACTGTAGAGGGATCAGCTTCATTCTGAATTGCACAAGGAAAGACTAGAAGCAATGGGATTGAAACTCAATGGGTGGAGACACAGATCTGATATTAGAAAAACTTTTGATAGTGAGGGTGATCAACGAGTGGAACAGGCTGCCACGGGAGGTGATGAGTTCATTTTCAATGGAAATCATCAAACAGAGGCTGGACAGACATCTGTCTAGGATGATTTAATGAATTTTGCTTTGAGCAGGGGGTTGGACCAAATGACCCAACAGGACCCTTCTAACTAACATGCTACGGTTCCATGATTCTATAATTGTAACTCATTCTCATGTAAACCACAATGGAATCAATGGTGCTCTATAAAGAATAATAATAATAATAATAATAATAATAATAATGAAATAATAATGATAATAAAATAATATTATGGTAAACAAATATTCAATTGTATTGCCCTACATTAATTTAGTATATTGTTAGTGTTTAGTTTAATGACAAGAACAATATTGAAGCATGACTGAAAATTTGTTTGACCAATAGAACAAATTTCTATTGGTAGCAATCATTTTTTGCATTATAGATATAACAAAAATAAAGTTTTAATATTAAAATATTATTTTGCTATTTCCAGTTGTCCAAATCGGGGTGCATCTTATAGTCAGGAGTGTTTTATAGTCCAAACATGTGATACTTTTTCCATATCTTATCTAATATTTGAACACAGCCTTGTTAGATCCACTCTTGTTAGTTATTACATTTAAGAATACTACAGTCATACCCTCAAGCCTGAAATGGTTGAATTGCATGATATGGAAAGATAATACACAAAAAATGTGCCCAATTGTAATTATTCTTTTAATATAATTTTCTTCTTTTGATATTTTGACACTCAGAATTACTGAGAATGGTGTTTGAACATAAAGAACAATATACAGGGCAGCTCTAGGTTTCTACAGGACCCCTAGGTGACCGGATCCCAGTGGATCCTCTTCACTTTCAATGTTTCATTCTCACCTTTCAAGAACTATAAATTTAATTTGAGGTTCATAAAAGTTTTTGATTTCTTTCAGGGTTCATTCACATGTAATTTTTTTAATGTACAAGAAAATCTGACCAAGCTTTTTCAGCGATTTCAATAAGTTTTATGACTGTTTTAACAGAGTTTGGTTTGAGTTAGATCAGTTGTTAAAATGTGTGAAAAGAAAAATAAAGTTTCTCTTCCTTCTCCTTCTACTCCTTCTCCTAAGACCCATTTGTGTATAAAATGGATGCGAGGAAAAATCGTATCACACCCGGACCCATATTATTCAATGAGGCAGAGCAGATCTGTTTTTCCTCAGCTGTAATCAGCCTAAGGAAAAAATCCCAGCATGCTCCACATGGCTTTACATATTGGTTGACACTTATCAATGCAATATTTAAACCCATGGTTCAAGTCTTATACATGTTTATGCAAGTCTATGCAATGCAATTCTAAGGGTGTGAGAAAAAAGATGGACCATCTGTATGTTGTTCGTGTTTTACAGATAAACACGACTCTGTAAATGGTCATGTTAATGATTGTAGAATAATAACTGCTGAGAAAAAAATTGCATGTCATGTGGACAAAGGGGAAAAGGAACAAGGAAAACAGCTCACCATAAGCCACTGGTGCATGGAAAGTGGCTGGCTATCCACACATGTAGTTAAAAAGAAGCGAAGGAGGATCCGGCACCAAAATATTCTTTGTATAAAAGCTTCCTTTAATAATCACGTTTTATGATACAGATAAAAGCATGTACATTGTAGGCCCACTGACCCTGCCTGACATGTTCTGGATGACTCCTTCCTCAAAGCCGATGAGTAAAAGTCATCCGAAACGCATCAGCTGCGGCCAGTGGGCCTATGATGTACATGCTTTTATCTGTATCATGAAACATGATTATTAAAGAAAGATTTTATTTAATGAAGATTTTGGTCCCGGATCCTCCTTCGCTTCTTGTTATCCAGATGTTATATGGGTGCTGGGAAAGAAAATAATGGCACACTTCCATAGCCCTCACATGACATATGGAATACCAAACAGATTCTACTCATCTCATTTTTTGGATCAGAATGGGATCAATGTTTTATCTGCACATGGGAGCAATCCCTATTAGGGCCCTTTCACATCAGCGGTATTTTCAAATCGCGGCAGATGCGATGAAAAAAACGCATCTGCCGCGATTTGAAAATACTGCTGATGTGAAAGGGCCCCTAGTTAGTGAGAACTGGATCTCACTTACATGGCATCCGAGTACTGATTGATTTTTTCACTTACTCAAAGGTTTGCATTAACGATTTTGATCCAACACTAAGATCACTACCTGAGATTTAGTAAACGTTAGCTCAGTGGTTAGCACTGTTTCTTTGCAAGGAGTTTATATGTTTTCCATCTGTTTGTGTGGATTTCCCCAAGGTTTTCCAGTCTCCTAAAACACTACAAATACATACTGATAGGGGATTTAGCTTGTGAGCCCCAATGGAGACATTGCTGATGTCTGGAAAGTGGAATGTGTTGGCACTATATAATCAATGCATCTATTATATAATCACGAATGGGATTTTTGCCCCTTTTGAGTCCGCTCACGCTGCGAGTCAGCGTGGTCATGTGGATACGACCGAAGCATTGGCCGCGCAGCGGCCATTGCGAGCAGTTCTAAGGCGACTCGCTATGCCCGCGCAGCGGGCATGGCGAGTCGCCTTAGCAGCGCGAAGCATTGGCCGCGAAGCGGCCATTGCGAGTCAGAGACTCGCACTGCTAGAATCCCGATGCATGTGCATCGGGCACACAGCTAGTAAGAAATAAATAGTAATAATAATTACACAGCAGGTTATGTTTTGGAACATGCTCCACATGCAGTACGCACATTTGGTGTACATGCATGCTGGGTGTTACCAATGGAAATAGATATTAAGACCTTCAGGCACAGTTGAACCTGGAACTCGCTGGGGTTTTTTGGTTGCTAACTATGAATTATTTATATAATATTGGCTGCTTAATTATCTAACAGAAAAGTAATGAAAGCAATTACAGTAATACAATGTCACACAATTGTGACATGTATTTATTATGATTTCTGACAACATGACCTATGTGTTACAATATGGTTATGGGAATGACATTCTCAACAGTATAAACAAATACTTGAAAATGAAAACATACAATGTAGCACAGACCAATGTTTTATCATTATGTTTGATATGGCAGAAGTAGTTTACTGTAAATGCTGGGCTTACAGCTTACATTTCAGTTCACTTCACCAATGGTGTATTTATACAGCTGCATGAACCTTTTTACGCTTCCAGCTATTCTTCTTCAGTATGTGTAATGTTTTTATAACAAAATGGACAGTTTGCGGTCAGGTGACAAATGAATACCCTCCACCTTAGCTGCATACTCTCAGTGAGTATATGCAGCTTTTGGACACAGCGTCTTGCCGCTGCATCCAAAACACTGCATAGTACAGTATAAGGATAGTGGCTGGGATTTTAAGAAATCTCATGCCCACGATGCTTAACCCGAACCACAGCCTTCTCTTAGCTGCAGTGCAGGTTGTCGGCATTCCGCTCCTCCTCCGCATGTTGATTTCATGCTGTGGAGCCGGAAGCGGCTCCCATTGGGTGCATGTAGGTAGAAGCTGCCCTGCACCTGCCGCACATGGTTAGTACAGGGTGGCTGTGGTCTCCTGTGGGCACCCGCGGGTTCACTCAGGTCCGGAGGAGCTACATCCAACACGCAGCTCCTCCAGACCATGAGCACATAGCCTTAGTCTACAATGTGCATTGTTATATGAACAAAGCTTACAGCAAACTGATGAAATCATCACATGTCAAAAATATTATCCAGACCCAAGAGCATAATAAATGCAGAATGTAAAAAAAAAGCAAAACCTCATTGTTCATCGGTCCCCTTGCTCTTGCAGCCTGCTGTCTGGTCTTCCACAATTCTTATTTTCCCCATCACCCAACCCATGCATTTACTTCAACATCTTCACTCCAGTCAGGAATTTCTGGCTTAAATGTGTGTTGGGTGTCAATGCTCGCCATACTGTTACTTCCCATTGATGAGTTAGGATGTGCATCATCTGATTAGTGGCATGAAGTGTATTGACGTTCGAGGCCTAGTGGGACCAGTCATCCCAGCCTGAAGTAAAAGGCAGAAGAGACACATATGATGTTAAAAAGGAAAATAAGTATTGCGGAAAAGCCAAATGGTGGACTGCAAAGGAGGCATGACAGGTGAATATTATTATTGCCTGGTTCTCTTTGAATCAACACATGGCATCCGCAGCTGCTGAATTCTTGAGAATGTACATTTTTATAAAATTTAAGGAGAATTCAATTTTGCTTAAATAAATTGTCTCATCTCTATTGGAGATCTCTGCTGAATCTAAATGAAACCTCACTTCATGGTATAACCGGACTCCATCCTTATTTTACATAGGTGTTCTCTCTAAGAGCTATTACAAATATACTGTTATATGATGCTTTATGAAGGAACTTCAACTGTCTATTGGTCCACTATATGGACCTGCAGGAACTTCTTATGCTGCCAAAAAATGTAAGGGTACACTTCTTTACCAAACACAAGCACCCTTAAGGTACCGTTACACCTGGAGACATTACCAGCGATTTCGCAGGCGACGCAGAGACGTGACCTATCGGCAGCGACATCTCCGGCGAGATCCCCTGTGTGACATGGCGACGGCGACGCTGGCGGGTGCCAAAAAGTGCGCCTCCTGTGCGTCGCCTGCGTATCTCCGGCGATGTCTCCAGTGTAACGGTACCTGATGCCACTTTCACGTGCAACAGAAGATAGAAACCGGCAGGTGTTGGAGACAATTGTACCTTTTACCTTCAAAACACCTTGCAGATACCTGAATTACACGCAGCCACTTCAAGGTGTTTTGAAGGTAAAAGGTACAATTGTCTCCGACACCTGCCGGTTTCTATCTTCCTGTTGCCGGTGTAAAGTGCCATTAGAGTTATTTCCATAGTTAGAACTGTCCAAGCTGCTATGATGGTGCTTTTATTTTATTCTACACTTTTATATAGCGCATATTCATTTCCGATGTTGCAGATACTGTCACTAATGTCCACATGGGACTATACAATCTAAATTCCCTTTATTATGTCTTTGCACTGTGGTGGAAACTGGAGAACCTGGATTAACCCAGCAAACATGGGGCCCTCATATCTGATTACTTTAGTTAGGATACTGATTCCTGATTAAAATTCACCTGAGAAGGTTTATAAAAGAAAAAAAAAATTGTATGTAGAGGAAATAAAAATCACTGCCTCTATGGTTTCAAAAATTACCTAGGCGCACACAATGTTAGTTCTGTACATCTTGGAAATAAAGGCATTAAAGTATTGAGAAAAACAGACACTATGCAGGTAGGAATAAAATCTTGTGATTAATGAGGCTTATGTTTAAATGCAAATAGGCTTATGAGCATTAAGTATTTAAGCTTATTCACACGGATATGGTTGCTCATAGCACAAGAAAAGACTGGAGAGAGATTTAGCATAGGCTGCACACACTATTGGCCACATGATAGAGGTAGATAGGGGATTTTGTTGATTTCTTATAGTACTAATAAAAAGAAAAGTTATTCTGTCATGAAATAAACAATTTTTGGTCAATTCATTATCTGCAGATTATAAAATCAACAGCATTTATTACTTGCAAATCTCTGTAATATCACTTGTATCACATAATCTTCTGTAGACATCTTTTAGCTTTGTCTAAGGATATTGCCAAGCAGCCCCCTATTATCCACCCCTGTCTACAGTGGGCTGGAGTTTCTATGCTGTATGTGGTATGTACGATGCGTAGTGTATGGTTTACAACCTATATATGTTTTTTTTTTATTTCTCTTTTTTACTTCTGTTTTTCTTTTGCTTTTAGGTTGGAATTGCTCATTTAACCCTTTCCAAACCCGATAATTTTAACTTCCAACAGCCAACTTTTTTATCTTCAGTATAAGGGCTTGTTTTTGGCAGCACAAATTGTATTGTTGAATGATCCCATTTATGTTACCATCAATGCACTGGAGATCAGAGAAACTGCACATAAAAAGTGCAGTTTTCCAGTTGTTTTGGGGTTTTGGCATTATAACATTCATTGTGCTTTAAAAATCACATGACATTATGTATTCTCCAGGTCAGTACAATTAGGCTGTTTGCTCACGATCCAGACTTGCAGCATTTTGGATGCAGCATATTGCCTCTGTGTCCAAAATGCTGTATTGTACAGTACCAGCATAGTGGATGGGAATTCTAGATATCCCATCCTCACTATGGTTCTCCTCACCGCAGCGTGTTTTCATCTGCAGTGTGGGTTGCCTCACTCCTGCAGCTCTGCAGCATGTTTTCTTCAGTCGGGAATGATCTCCTGCCAGGAATAATGAGTACAGGGCAGCTGTAGCCTCCCTGCGCTCACCTGCGGGTTCCCGTAGCTTCATTTAGGCCGCGCACACACGGTCCGGAGGAGTTGCATGTTGGACGCAGCTCCTCCCGAGCTGAGGGAAACTGCGGGTGGCCGCAGGGAGACCGCAGCCGCCCTGTACTCACTGTGTGCGGCGGGTGCAGGGCGGCTTCTCCCTGCAGTCACCCGATGGGAGCCACTTCGGACTCCGCAGCATAAAGTGAACATGCTGCGGAGGAGCGGACTCCCGGCAACTCGCACCGCAGCTCCAAAGACGCTGCGGGCGGGTAAAGCATAGTGAGGATGGGATTATGAAATCCCATCCACTATGCTATTACTGTACTACGGAGCGTTTTGGACGCAGCGCAAAGATGCTGCATCCAAAACGCTGCGTACACTGATCGTGTGCACGCACCCTTAGGTCCGAAACACAGCACCACAGTATAGTGAGCACATACCGCTACAGTGATACCAAACTGGTAGTTTTTTTTTATTTTTCATTTAACCGCTTAAGGATCAGGCGATATTTTGTTTAAGTGCTTTCATTTTTTAGCCTCCCTCTATTCCAAGAACGATAACTTTTTTGTTTTTCTATCCATATAGTGGTGTGAGGGACTGTTTTTGCTAGATGACTTGTAATTTGAATGACATCATTGATTATATCATGTGATAAGGGGAAAAAAAATT
The DNA here is from genome assembly GCA_033576535.1 of Allobates femoralis. Classification (NCBI taxonomy): domain Eukaryota; kingdom Metazoa; phylum Chordata; class Amphibia; order Anura; family Aromobatidae; genus Allobates; species Allobates femoralis. The sequence goes on from JARQOC010000002.1 coordinate 440,312,040, forward strand.
CCAAGTGTGGGGAAATATAAAAAAAATGAAAATCTGCAATAGTTTTTTTAATTTTTTTTTTATTTACAGTGTACAGTTTACCATAACACCAACCTGATCAGATCAGCTAACGTGCGGAGAAAGATGCTGTCTCGGCGTGCAAGCTCACATCAAAGGTAGGGAGATGACAAATGATGTACATAGCATGTCATGAGTCGCTAAGAGGATGGTTGATTCTTTTTGTTAACATTTTCCAAAGCCCATAACGTTTCCATTTTAATTTGATGGAGCTGTGTGATAACCTTGCTTTTTGAGTGGCAAATTGATGTTTTTATTTATACCATTTGATAGTAGATATGACAGTATGATGATTTTGGTTCCCTCATGGAGTTCTGCTTATGGCTGAGCTTCATAGGAGGACCAATGTGGCCGTTACGGGCCCTTTAGCAGGCATCTGGTTGTCATGGTAACCGCGATGGCATTGCAGGTGGCTAGTGGAGGCTGACATTTCAGTACCATACATGGACAAACTTTTTGACACCCCTCTGTTAAAGTAAGAAAAACACTTAAATACCTTGAAACTGACAAAAGTAATTTCCAATTTAAATTTATTGAAAATCAGAAATTGCTTTTGAATTGTGGTTCAATGGTAAAAAAAAATGAATGGAAATGGCCTAGACAAAAATGATGGTATCCTTAAAAGGGTTATCTGGGATTTATAAAAAAAAAGTGTGTCCAGCACCGTTAACCACCAGTCACCGCCAACACGGAGCGATCCTGTCAGCAATTTTTTCAGCTTCCGCTGACATCACATCTACAGAGGAGCAGCTTTTCACCTATGTAGATGGGAGCATAGCCGACGTCACACTGATTGAAAGCCAGTTCTCCATTCAGGTAGCAGGGAGCTGGCTGTCAATCAGCAGGAGGCTGGCTGTCCTGCTCCTTCCACAGGGCACAGAAGAAAAGAAGCTGCTCTGTTTACCCCATCATGCTGTTCCCAGCAGGAGTGGTCTGTGCCCGTTCTGGGGCAGGGATGAATGATTGTGAATGATGCAATAGGCAGGTAGATGGCAGCTACCTGCCTGTTAAGGTATCGTTACACGTTGCAACATTGCATGTAACATCGACCAAAAGTCATGTGGTGTGGTCAGTTGCAGTTGATATCGTTCGTGCGTTGGATCGTGTAACAGGGCGATGCAACTGCAATAAATCGCAGGAACGACATCGCAAGGAGATTGTGCATGCTCTTCAACCGTGCAATGTTGCATATGTGATCTGGCATGATCGTGCAGTGTGACGGCGCAACTACGATCTTGTTTGTGATTTCACAGGTAGCACAACCAAGGCTGTAGGCGTGCCTGTGGCTTGTGTTTTCCGCGCCCCATCTACGGTGATTGGTGGCTAGTTTTGTATGCCGATTGGATGGCCCTGCTAAAGGAGCCATCTTTGATTATGTGTGCGTACACCACTACATTCATTGACTTCTGCATCTCGTGAATTTGGTGAAAATGCATGTATACAAGGCGAATCATTTTACACACATCCTTTACTATTGATAAGTACGTTTAGGCGTTCCTGTCTGCCAGTTTGGCGATGCCACAGTGTGTTGCTGGAGATCCTACACATCACATATGACATCAGTTTCGAGATGGTAGAATGGGCAATTGCATCCATGTCACCACCATGTTGTCTGAGATGGCTGACCAATGGTAATGTTCTTTCGCCGTCCAATCGGAGTGTTATGGGCGCGGTTAAGCTATCTCAGGTACGCCTACGTCCTAAGCTGGGTCAAAAGTACACCTACATTGCTTATGTGGTTGTGCTGTGTGACGCAATTTGGTGGCAATTTGGCAGCCGACTTCCGGGACGCCGGATCGTCGGATCGCCGGATCGTCGGAGGTTGCAGGTGTGATTGATACGTGTAACATCTCCTATGCGATCTTAGACAAGTGGCAAAAACGTGCACGCTCCTGTGATGTTGCAGGCGATATCGGAACGATATTGCAACGTGTAAAGGTACCCTTAGTGCTTAGGCACTTTTTTTTTTATAAATCTAAGATAACCCCTTTAATTTACCATAATTCCATGGTGCTATACTTAAATATAGCTCATGGCAGATGTTAATACAGAAATAAAGAACACAGCAAAAAAAAACAACCAGACTTTTGCAATTTTCTAACTTAATTTTGATGTTTACTTTTAAATATGGTCAATGGGAACGAAATAATTAAGAGATAGAGTTAGCTAACAGAGCTATTATAAATTGTTCTGTTAAGAGTCCTTGAAGGAATTTTTAGTCATACACTAACAGTTGTAATGTGTTTCTTGTCACTAACATTTCAGCTGTTGTGAATGAATTACTGATCTGTCATGTCTACCCACCACTGACACAGACATGTTACTGAATATCCCTTAAGGGATAGCATACTTTGAAAAAAGTGCATATAAATCCTTGCAAATCATGGCATGGTAGGTGGATATTCAGATGCAGCAGCTGAACAAAGCTGAAAATGGCCACGATGAAATATGCTATGTGTTCAGATCACACTGGCAGTACTAGTAGTGTGCTGCCATGGCTATTGGGTGGTCTTTCTGTATTTGTTCTCTTAACTACATTTGTATAGAGATGTAGCAAAGATGATTTTTTAATTTAACTTTATGGTATCTTATTGATAATTAAAGAGCTCTCTAAGCTGTATGCTCTTTGCATTATTTAGCTACCGTATATACTCGTGTATAAGCCGACCCGTGTATAAGCCGACCCCCCTACTTTTGCCCCCAAAACCTGGGAAAACCTATTGACTCGTGTATAAGCCGAGGGTGGACCCCAGCACAGGTATACAGCCCCCAGCAGTGTGGTATACAGGCCCCCTCAGTGGTATACAGCAGCCTCCCCAGTGGTAGTACACAGCAGTCTCCCCAGTGGTAGTATACAGCAGCCTCCCCAGTGGTATATACAGCAGCCCCAGAGCTGTATACAGCAGCCCCAGAGCTGTATATAGCAGCCCCAGAGCTGTATACAGCAGCCCCAGAGCTGTATACAGCAGCCCCAGAGCTGTATACAGCAGCCCCAGAGCTGTATACAGCAGCCCCAGAGAGGTATACAGCAGCCCCAGAGAGGTATACAGCAGCCCCAGAGGGGTATACAGCAGCCCCAGAGGGGTATACAGCAGCCCCAGAGGTATACAGCAGCCCCAGAGGTATACAGCAGCCCCAGAGGTATACAGCAGCCCCAGAGAGGTATACACAGCAGCCCCAGAGGGGTATACACAGCAGCCCCAGAGGGGTATACACAGCAGCCCCAGAGGGGTATACACAGCAGCCCCAGAGGGGTATACACAGCAGCCCCAGAGGGGTATACAGCAGCCCCAGAGGGGTATACACAGCAGCCCCAGAGGGGTATACACAGCAGCCCCAGAGGGGTATACACAGCAGCCCCAGAGGGGTATACAGCAGCCCCAGAGGGGTATACACAGCAGCCCCAGAGGGGTATACACAGCAGCCCCAGAGGGGTATACACAGCAGCCCCAGAGGTATATAGCAGCCCCAGAGGGGTATACAGCAGCCCCAGAGGGGTATACAGCAGCCCCAGAGCTGTATACATCAGCCCCAGAGGTATACAGGGGTACCCAGTGGTATACCGGGCCCCCCCTTTGCTGGTGGCAACCTGTAAAAGAAGATACCATTATACTTATCGTATCGCCGCCGCGGCCGCTCTGTCACCGTCACCGCGCTCCTCCTGTTCTTCAATCTTCCTTCACCGTCACCGCGCTCCCCCCCTTGCTGGTGGCAACCTGTAAAAGAAGATATCGTTATACTTATCGTATCGCCGCCGCCGCCGCCGCTCTGTCACCGTCACCGCGCTCCTCCTGGTCTTCAAGCTTCCTTCACCGTCGCACAGGAAATGATGTCATTTCCTGTGCGACGGTGAAGGAAGCATGAAGACCCGGAATAGCGCGGTGACGGTGACAGAGCGGCGGCGGCGGCGATACGATAAGTATAACGATATCTTCTTTTACAGGTTGCCACCAGCAAGGGGGGGCCCGGTATACCACGGGGGGACTTTTCAGCATTATTTCTTAGTTTAAAAAAAAAAAATAATTACCGTATATACCCGTGTATAAGCCGAGGGGGGACTTTTCAGCACATTTTTTGTGCTGAAAAACTCGGCTTATACACGAGTATATACGGTATCTAATTCATTAAAAATGTGTTTTTTACAAATAATTACCCTTAAAAGCCTTACTGCCTCCCTACTATGCCTGCTGATCTGAGTGTTGATGCATATCAACACTGCAGTGGCACTGAGGTCTATAACTGGTCCCCAATTCCTCAATGTATAGTGCTTAAACTGTATGTATACAAATGAGAGAATACACATTGGATTAAAGCTAGCCAAACTCCCTGATTTCAGCGGCATTACTATTTATTGTGCGTGGCATCCTCCTAATGATGTTCTATGAGTCCAGGAGAGCTCCAGGATCAGTCAATTAGAATTCAGCCTTTCTTCTTTCTTAAGCTGATGCCACAGTCAGTGCCAGATTTCTGGCAAGTACTACCTCCTACTTATTGAAAGCTCATGTCTGCTCAGGTGAGTAGAACATCCATGTAAAAGGGAAATCAGAGAAGGTAGCTGTCAGCTGTCTAGCCAACAGCTGATGGACGACCACCAATAAGCCAGGGTTCCACTTGCGAAAGCGATGCAAGAGACTTGTGCGTCTTGCATTGCATCACCCAGCACAGCCTCTGGCTCTCCGGACAGGAGTATGTAACAGCTTGTGTTTCTATGCAGCTGCACGCTCCTTTCAGGAGAGCGGGCAGCCGTGCTGGGTGATGCGATGTGAGCCATGCATGAGTTTCACGCACTGCTTCCGCAAGTGGAAGCCCAGCCATAGTCATGTACTTTAATATACCCAAAGTTCTCTACCCAATTCATTTTATCTTATGCATTACATTGTCTTTAAGTATTGGAAATACCTGAGTAACCATGCTTTATTCTATCGCTTGTTGACATGTTTGGGTGCATTTGTGGTGCCCTGTGCCAGGTAAGTCACAGAACTCACTAAGGGATTTCCACATCTGGTACCTCACATACACCCAACACCTTCCACCCCAGGCCTGTAGGGAGAGCTTCACTGGCTGCTGTTAAGTCAGATCCCCTATAAATAAAGGTGCTGGGGTGGACTTAGCCAGAGTGTGCAGTCACTAGAAGAACTGTGAAGTTCAGCTCAGAGCTAGTGAGTAAAAACTGGTTACGGGAGCCGTGCTAGACCCGACACAAGTGTACCTCCTGAGCCAGCGTTAGGTCCAGAGAGAGTGAGGACTGCAGGCAGAGGTGAGGAACACTTCAGAGGGGGGCAGAGAAGCCATCCCGGCTCACCCCATCAGAACACTGGTCACTGGAGACCGAGTCTGCGACAGGGAAAGAGAACAGCCCAGCAGAAAATCCAGCATACCGTGGAGGCTTAACTTCCCAGACACCTGCAGTGCCCACATTGGAAAGCCAGGGACTGCAGGAGAGATAGCGGTAGCCCACAGAGAGAGCCCTCAGTGCAGCAACACAGGTGTAACAGACGCAGAAGGTCAGGCTTCATTTCACACATGCCAGACTAGAAAGAAGGAACAGGACAAGGAGGGCTGTCCCTCACTCGGTGTGGAAGTCCCAAAGTGCATCCTTCATTCCTGGACGTGTACCGGTTTCCATCAGTAAAGGTACCAAAAGAGACTTTCTGTGTGTGTGTGTCCATCATTCTAGACCCACACTATAATGACTACACTGCCCTATTCCACTATTGCTACTTCCAACATCCCAGGGACTGAGCCCTGCCTGTAGAGGGCTACGACACATTGCTGCCGCCCATCACCCCGGAGGTCCCAGCAGTACCGATGCCATCACCGGACCTACAGGTAGCGTCACGACCAACAATAACTTTAATCCCTGTAAATACACCTCTTTTCATTGTCACCCAAGGGCACAGGCTCGGGCACGGACCACCCGTGACATCCCTGCACCCCACAGCCCGAGACCTGAGTACTCAGTCCCTTGTGGCCCCAGACAACCCGAAACTGGTCTGAGGAAGATCAAGGGTCTATTGTTCAAATATTTGAAAAGTTAAAGAGAGTTTTTGAACATCATACTGAGACTGAACTGAGACTGTTGTTTTACCATTGCAAACAGGGGGAACAAGAAAGTGTCCTAGATTACTCCTTACGCCTGCAGGAAATGCTGAGACTCCTTAAACAAGTTGATCAAAATGGCATATTTGATGAAAATAGGATGCTTATTGAACAGTTTGTAAGGGGTATCAAGTTACCAGATGACAGCAAGCTAGCCCACTGGTGGGCTTTCCAAAACCCTGATGCAGAGTTTGCTACCCTGAAAGAACTAACTGCTAAGGGACAGCAGCTCCCAGCAGTGCCAGACTTAGCCCCACAGCCGCGATGGGTTCAGACCCCCTCTTTGCCAGAAGCACCTTCCTTATCCCCTGCAGCAGAGACCAACATGCAGGCTGTGACCCCTGACTGGTTCGACAGCCTGTGCTCTGAGGTGCGCCAGCTGAGCAGAGAGATGGCCAAGCTCCGAGTTGCTAGGCAACTCAAGAAAGAGACACAGCCACCAGCAAAGATACAGCCCGGAGGACATTCCATGGATGAGGAAGAGGACACCACCACTTCGAGAGAGGACCACGGATCGCTACAGTGCCAGCGGACAACCCATCTGTTGCAAGTGTCACAAAGAAGGGCACATCTACCGGTTCTGCCATTTAAACGAACAACCCCTGGGGCCGGGGGCCCAACCCCAGGAGTAGACTGCCCAGGCCCATCCAATTGGCTGTGCAGGTACGTGGGAGATCGTCCGTACCTGTCCATCATCATAGATGGCATGGCTACCACTGCTTTGGTAGACACGGGATCGCAGGTGACCACCATCTCGAGTATCCTTTACAAACGGTTCTGGTCTGAACTCGAACTTGACCCTCCAAACCCTGACTTGAATATTATTGCTACCAATGGGTTGCCCACCAATACAGAGGGGCATTGGGAGGCAACTGCAAAGGTGGGGAGGGTGGAATTAAAGAATCAAGGACTCATTGTGGTTGAGGATAAACCAAATGAGTGGGATCCACATGTGATACTTGGTACAAATAAAATGGTTAATTGTTTAGATGAAGAGCTGTTTTTGCTTCAACAGAGTGCAGATACTGCTACTCCAGGAGAGAGGAGGGTGCTTCAGAAGGAGATCCGAGCCCTCGTGTACCAGCAACAGGTAACCTTAACAAGTGGTGAAATTGGTAGCATACGTTTAACAGACCCAATTCCTATTGTAGTGCCACCAAGAAGGGAAATGATGATCTGGTGTCAGGTAGCAGTAGGTCTCAGAGAGCAGGACTACCAGGAGGTAGCGGAGCCAGTGATGTCTGACAGAAGTCCTACACTCCTGAAAACCAAGGGGATGGTTGATGTACGCAAAGGAAGAGTTCCTGTACGTGTATTGAATTATGGTGATGATGAGGTAAAGTTGCCAAGGTATTCCACTGTTGCTAAGTTGTACCATGTAGATAACAATTCCATACATGAAGCTGAATCATTAGCTCAGTCAGTGTCAGATGAGCCTTATATCTCCAAGAAGCAGCTAGAGAAATGGTGTCAGGAGCTCCATGTAGGAACTGATAACACACCTTCTCACCAAAAACATGGAGTCTATCAGGTAGTTCGAGAGTATGAACAGGAGTTTAGTAAGCATCCACTTGTTTTTGGGAGGATAAAAGAGGTACAACATCATATATCCACAGGAAACCATCCACCCATTAAAGAAAGATACAGGCCTATACCACCAGAACACTACCAGAAAGCAAAAGGAATGCTACAGGACATGAAGAATGCAGGGGTTATCAGAGATAGTTGTAGTCCCTGGGCAGCTCCACTATCAATCGACCACCAATGATTAAGTGTTTACTGATGCTGGTCATTCACTTATGCTTGTTTTCAAAGCTTTCTAAGACCGTACGACTAGTTTTGCTCAAATAGAAAAAGTCTCATTGTCTTCTGGCTATTCCTCCACTTAGGAGGCTTCTGGAATAGGGTCCTTTATTTTGAGCTGGCCTGAAAGTTTATTGGGTAAGAAAAATGCGAACAACTTCATTTTAAATCCAGCTATTCATAAGAGAAAAGGCAGCTTTTATGCAGCCGTATTTTTTATTGCCTCCCAGGTGCCCTCTGCAACTGTGATACTTTTGTTACCTGATTCGGCATTGAACCAACGCAAACAGCACCAATACTTATTTATATGAAATGCTCTACTCATTTTTCTGCCTCCATGTTAGGCGTAAGATCAATGGAGCAATCTGTTAATGTTACACTTTTATGAAATAACGATGGAAAGAAACAGCTTTTTAAAATTACTTTTCTTAGTTGTCACCATGGAAACAAGCCAACACAATCTCCAGGCACCTCAGTTAGCGGGAATAAGGAACAACAGTTATCAAGGAAAAATAAACAGAGAGAATTCACATGAACCTAAATTTGTATGCCATGAAATCGGACGTTTCCTTTGCTGCATCCTGTGTTGCCAACATTTATTTAAATGTTGCTTTTTTATGTTTAGTTTGAGGAAAATAGGGTGATACTGAAAACTCGACAGGCCTGAGTCCCCAGTTTCCTGCTTTCTAGAAACTCAAAAGACTACTTTGTGTTTAATCTTATATTGGAGATTATTAGTCTCCCTTGAGAGTTAGATGCAAATAGATGATAAATCCTGTCCCACAAATAATAAGTAATTTATTTTTAAAATGCTGCATTGGCAACCAGATGATTACAGAGTGAGTTTGATATAGTCATACTAATTGGCTACATTCTTGTAATAAACATACACAGGACTTAGTTAACCTGTTATTTTGACCAAATCCAAAATTAAAGAATGGTCATACCTCTAAACAAGTTAAAATTGCTACTAATGCACACAATTGCCTAGTATAGTCCTATCTAACTATATATCTTGTCAGAGAGTGAAATTATAATCCCAGGCATATCTCTGGCCTCTAGAAAAAATGAAATGTAAACGCTAACAACCCTACAGCAGGGTCACTGGCGCACTCACTCTTCCTTGCGGCTTCTGTTTTGGTCTTGTCTTTTGATCCCGTTGCCAGGGCCTACACACGCTGCACAGGTCCCCTGCGAGGGTGCTTAGCGTGTGAGTGTGCACACTCCTCATTCTGAAAGGGGAAGTGCGTGCACTGTATATGTGGTAAGCTCGGACCTGTGGCATAGTGGGTTCACACCTAGCAGCGTGATAGAAAGCACACATCCATCCACCAACACACTGAATATATTGGATTAATTCTAAAGAGGTGAAAAAACTAATTATAAATGGAGAGGATATCTTCTTGGAAGCTAGGATTTCCTGCTGTGAACATACCTTTACTGTAAGGAATTTTAGTTAAAGCAGGACACCAGGTCTGGGTTTGAATACACAAGGGAGGAGAACTGTATTCCAAACTGCATCAGCTTTCTTTCAGGAAATAAAATTTGTAGCCAACTTGGAACCACAATATAGTCATGAATATTGGGGTGTTTATGGGAGATATATTTTTAGCATTGTAACAGAATGAAGAACATACTGAATATTTTTCACAACTGTGTAAATGACATACATATGAGCTCCAGATTAAAATCAGCCAACAGGATGATGATAGCCATGCCATTTTTCATATCTATAGAAGGACATGTATATACTGTATATACTCGTGTATAAGCCGACCCGTGTATAAGCCGACCCCCCTACTTTTGCCCCCAAAACCTGGGAAAACCTATTGACTCGTGTATAAGCCGAGGGTGGACCCCAGCACAGGTATACAGCCCCCAGCAGTGTGGTATACAGCAGCCTCCCCAGTGGTATACACAGCAGCAGCCCCAGTGGTATATACAGCAGCAGCCCCAGTGGTAGTATGCAGCAGCAGCCCCAGTGGTATATACAGCAGCAGCCCCAGTGGTAGTATACAGCAGCAGCCCCAGTGGTATATACAGTAGCAGCCCCAGTGGTAGTATACAGCAACCCCAGAGGTATATACAGCAGCCCCAGTGGTAGTATACAGCAGCCCCAGAGGTATATACAGCAGCCCCAGCGGTAGTATATAGTACCCCAGAGGTATATACAGCAGCCCCAGTGGTAGTATACAGCAGCCCCAGAGGTATATACAGCAGCCCCAGAGGTATATACAGCAGCCCCAGTGGTAGTATACAGCAGCCCCAGAGGTATATACAGCAGCCCCAGTGGTAGTATACAGCAGCCCCAGAGGTATATACAGCAGCCCCAGTGGTAGTATACAGCAGCCCCAGAGGTATATACAGCAGCCCCAGTGGTAGTATACAGCAGCCCCAGAGGTATATACAGCAGCCCCAGTGGTAATATACAGCAGCCCCAGAGGTATATACAGTCCCCCTCATCAGTATACAGGGCCCCCCCCTCCTGCCGCAATCCTGTAAAGCAAGAGATCATTATACTTATCCCTGCCATCATCGCACTCCTCCAGCTTCATTCGGCTTCTTCCAGCTTCCTCCTCTGGCGCACAGACAATGACGTCATTGCCTGCGCCCACCGGAGGAAACTGAAAGAAGCCGGATGAAGCCGAATGAGCGCGATTGCGGTGGCGGGACAGCGGCAGGGATAAGTATAATGGTCTCTTGCTTTACAGGATTGCGGCAGCAAGGGGGGGGCCTGTATACTGATGGGGGAGCCTGTATACTGTATACAGTGTATACAGTATACAGTGACTTGCGTATAAGCCGAGGGGGGGACTTTTCAGCCCATTTTTGGGCTGAAAAACTCGGCTTATACGCGAGTATATACGGTATATATATATATATATATATATATATATATATATATATATACATATACATAGTACCGTACATAAGTCTGGGGTCATTTAGAAATTTCCTTTTTTTTTATAGAAAAGCACTTTTTTTTCAATCAAGCTAACATTAAATGAATCAGAAATACACTCTATAAGGCTGGCTTCACACTTGCAGATGCATCTGCAGCGTTTTGCAGATGCATCTGCAAGTATCAGCATGCAGACCGCGGCCGTGGTGTGAATGCTCTCATTGATTCCTATATGTGAGCCGTAAGCAGGCGTATGCCTGCTTACAGATCACACTCTCCCGCCCGCACTATGGACGCGAGATGTTGCGTCCAAGGTGCGGGGCGGGAGTGTGTGATCTGTCAGCAGGCATACGCCTGCTTACGGCTCACATATAGGAATCAATGAGAGCATTCAGACCGCGGTGCGCCCTATTATAAACATAGGGACCGCGGTCTGCATGCTGATACTTGCAGATGCATCTGCAAAACACTGCAGATGCATCTGCAAGTGTGAAGGCAGCCTTAATTGTTAGTGTGGTAAATGACTATTCTAGCTACAAACATCTACTTTTTAATGTAATATTGCATCTACATAGGTGTATAGAGGCCTATTTCAAACAAAAATCAATCCAGTGTTTTAATGGTACATTGTGTTTGCTAATTGTGTAAGAAAGCTAATGGAAGTTTAGAAAACCCTTGAAAACCCTTGCACAAGTATGTTAGCACAGCTGAAAACGGTATGGCTGATTAGAGAAGCTATAAAATTGACTTTCATTTGAGCTAGTTGAGAATCTGGAGCATTACTGTACATTTGTTTGTTCTATAAAACTCTCAAAATGGCCAGAAAAAGAGAACTTTCATATGAAACTCAACAGTCTATTTTTGTTCTTAGAAATGAAGGCTAGCCATGTGAGAAATTGTCAAAAAAATGAAGATTTCCTACAACGGTGTGTACTACTCCCTTCAGAGGAGAGCACAAGCAGGCTCTAACCAGAGTAGAAAGAGAAGTGGGAGGCCCCGCTGCACAACTGAGCAACAAGACAAGTACAGCTCCTCATTTGGCCGCTTCATTAAATAGTACCCGCCAAAAGTCTGCAATGCTGCAATGCTGTAATTGCTGCATTCTTTGACGAAATCAAAGCTTGAAGGAGAAAATTAATATTTCAAATAAAAATCATTATTTCTAACCTTGTCAATGTTTGGAATATATGTTCTATTCATTTTGCAACTCATTTGATAAATAAAAGCATGAAAATGAAAAATACAAAATCATCTGGGTGACCCCAAACTTTTGAATAATAGTGTGTATATACAGTATATATATATATATATATATATATGGGGGTGGTGCTGGCACAGGTTCAGTCATTACTCTGTATGGAGAGTGGTGGCTGTAACCACATCCCACACATTGACTGATCAGCTGTCAGTGTGGATGCTGCAGTTATAGCCACCATTCTAGATACACAGAGTAGAGACTGAGCCATCCCCATACCTGGCACCAAAACTTTATTCCTTCCAGGAGCTGCTGACTTTCAATCATAGGGGCATATGCAGACCAGCTACAGTCACAAATCACAACACTAGTCTGTGAGTGGTGGCTGTAGGCATTTCCCGACACTGTGATATATAGTATGTTCTGTACCACATCTGTGCAGATTGAACTGTCAATCAAAATACCGGGGCATGCTTATGGCCATTCATCATAATAGAATGAGTGGTGCTATGAATGGCGACTTTAGCCACACCATGAATGTCCTTATGACTGAAACCAAATGGCTCCTGGGAGAAAATAAGTTCATTTTCTCCTGTTGGCCACACTTTTAGTAAGATGACCAGGAAAAATTGGAAAGCTATTTACTTACAGATTATCCTCATATTTGTAGGTAAATAGCATTTTTTGAGGAGGTGACAGGTTCCCTTTAACTTCTAATGGTAACTTTCTGACATCATTATAGATTAGTGATGGGCGAATCCTAAATTACTCGGAATCGCTTGACTCTAGCGAGTCCGAGCCCAGGACTCGCTACTCGTTGCGAGTCTAGCGAGTCCAATGTTAATGAATGGGGAAGCGAGTAATAGCGAGTAGTGTGAGATTTACAACTCGCAGATGTGTCTCGGAAGCTTCAGCCTGAAGCAATCCTAGTTTTGTCATTTATTTGCATTGCTCGTTTACTTTGTAAGTAATTGCTGACTCGCACAGATAAGAGTCCTGTCTCCTCTGTGCTGGCTGCCAGCTCCAGGGTCCTAGAGCCCGCCTGCTGCCTGATGTAGCAGTGCCGAGATTGTTCTCAGTCTGCTCATTCCCTGTGTACAGACATGAATGTCTGTGCACAGAGATGATGTAGCAGAGCTGAGATTGTTCTCAGTCTGCTCATTCCCTGTGCATACACATCTATATTTATGCACAGGGGATGTAGCAGAGAGGACATCGCGTTTTGGACTGCGTCGGACGGAAGAGGATTTTTTTAATTAAAGATGGAGTCCCTAATGGCTTTTTTTTTTATTTCTAATAAAAAATTTTCTTTGTGTTGTGTTTTTTTTAAAACAATTTAATAGAAATTCATGGCGGTCATGTCTAATATTGGCGTGACCACCATAAATTTCGGGCTTAGGGCCAGCTGATAATACAAAGCTGGCCCTAACCTCTTTATTACCCAGCGTGCCACCGCTACCAGGGCCGCTGGAAGAGCGGGGTTCAGCGTCAGAGGATGGCGCTTCAATGAACGCGCCATCTTCTGGGGCGGCTGCTGGCTGCAATTTGCAGCGGGGGGTGCCCAGAAAGCTTGGGCATCCCTGCGCTGCGGATTCCAGCCCCCAGCTGCTTAGCTGTACCTGGCTAGACATAGAAATTGCGCGGAGCCCCACGCATTTTTTTTAAATTATTTCATGAAATTCTGAGATTCTGACTCTGACTCTGAGACTCTGACTCTGAAATTCATTAAATAATTTTAAAAAAATGCGTGGGGCTCCGCGCAATTTCTATGTCTAGCCAGGTACAGCTAAGCAGCTGAGGGCTGGAATCCGCAGCGCAGGGATGCCCAAGCTTTCTGGGCACCCCCCGCTGCAAATTGCAGCCCGCAGCCGCCCCAGAAGATGGCGCGTTCATTGAAGCGCCATCCTCTGGCGCTGAACCCCGCTCTTCCAGCGGCCCTGGTGGCGGTAGCACGCTGGGTAATAAAGGGGTTAATACCAGCTTTGTTATACAAGCTGGTATTAAGCCCGAGATTCTTAATGTCAGGCCACGTTTGACCCAGCCACTAAGAATCTCCAATAAAGGGTTAAAAAAACACAGAGAAAATTTTTTATTTGAAATAAAAAAAAAGCCATTAGGGACTCCATCATTAATTAAAAAAATCCTCTTCCGTCCGACGTAGTCCAAAACGCGATGTCCTCTCTGCTACATGCACAGGGAATGAGCAGACTGAGAACAATCTCAGCACTGCTACATAATGTCTGTGAGCAGGCAGGTTCTAGGACCCTGGAGCTGCACAGAGAAGACAGCTGGACTCGGCTCGCAAAGAAACAGCAGTTACTTTGCGAGTCTCCCTGCTATCACTGGCACAGTAGCCAGTGATGACTCGCACGAGTCCAATGCAAACAATGGCAATCCTAGTTTTGTCAGCGTTTCAGACAAAACTAGGATTGATATTGATTTGCATTAGACTCGCGAGTAATCACTGGGAAACTCGCCGAGTACCGAGTCCTGCGAGTCCCTTACTACTCGCCGAGTAACGAGTCCTAGCGAGTAGATTCGCCCATCCCTATTATAGATGTATTGTTTTCAGAAGTATTCTCTAGATTTGTCTGATCTAGTATACAGAGGCAATTTCATTAGGTTATTGCATCATTTTTATGGGGTACTCCAACATTATTTATGGATACGCAGTCACTGTTTAAGGGGTATTCTGGCTATCATTAAGGGAGGAAGAGAGAGTCTGAACACAGAGCCTGTATGAAACAAAATGCCCCAGCTGTCCTAGGAAACAATGATTTAGTGCAGGATTCCAGTCTGCCTGATATTTTTCCACTGGAGATAAATAATGGCGGAGGTGTCTGTCAGCCATTTATCACATTCTCCTTATGGCTGTTCTTGTAATACATGAACGGTCATTCATCTAAATGGCCACCATGTAATGCTACTGCTTGGCTGAACAAGGCTTTCCTTGGCAAAAACATCTGCTTGTCAAGGGTGCCAGAAACAGGACTCTGGGTTACCAGTCGATTGCCTGAGTAGCTAAATTCATGACCTTTACACAGGATGATTTCTTCTCTTAATGGCACAGTAATAGTCATCCTAGATGTAGCCTCTCTCTACACAAATAAATATTACTAACATATGAATGTTATGGTAGATATACTCACGTTTAAATTTACCATGGATGAAACATTAATTTTAAAGAGGTGGTCTGAAGTCAAACTAGATTTTATTGTAAATCTCTATTTAGTGCCGTAGTCTTAGCTATTTTCCAGTCTACTTGTATAAAAAAAATCCCTACCGTTCCCTAACTACAATATCTAACTACTGTCCTATTTTTTTCCCTAGTTCATGTATAATGATGCTTCATTCAAGAATCCTAGTGCATGCTGGGAAACTCAAACAAGGCATCTCCAGAGCATGGGGCAGAAGGTGTGGTCACTGTGACAGCCTCTGCCCCTGAAGCAAAGTGTCAGCAGTGTTGCTTGATTCAGGGGCTTTGCTCATTCATGCTGTGTGTCCACCTGTGTACTGTGCACTGTGTGATCTGAACGGTGTCAGTGTCTGCTTGGTTGTAGCCTTCGATCAGTGATAATGAGTTGGCAACAGAGCGGTGTCAATACCCAGCGTGCAGGAGACTAGCACCACCTGAGCAGGTGGGGTCACTTGTCTCCTGCATGCCTAGTATTCTGACACCACTCTGTTACCCACTTATTATTACTGATCTGAGCTGATAACAGAGCAGATACTGACACTGAGAAGATTGCACAGTGCACAGCTCCCAGGGAGGACACAGCAGGGAAAGAGCAGCCCCTGAAACAAGGGTCACTAATGCCTCTTTGTTTCAGAAAGGAGGCAGAGGCTGTGACTGTGACCATGGCTTCTGCCTCCTGCTCTGATGACTATTATAGTATCCCGTAAGAATATGATTTAGCGGTCTTGTAGAAGCGCTACTAAAGCTCAGGCACCAGGATGATAGGGTTTATGAACAGCAATCTTTATTTTCCCCTCACAGCTCCACAACATGTTTCAACTGCTCAAGGCAGTCTTCCTCAGGTAGTGGTACCTGAGGAAGACTGCCTTGAGCAGTTGAAACATGTTGTGGAGCTGTGAGGGGAAAATAAAGATTGCTGTTCATAAACCCTATCATCCTGGTGCCTGAGCTTTAGTAGCGCTTCTACAAGACCGCTAAATCATATTCTTACAAGCTTCTATTCCCCCTGAGGGATCAGCGGCTGGAGCAGCACAGCGAGGGCACAGTGGTGAAGGATCTGGCGTTCCCTGGGTAAAAAGCAGTGGCGCACATCCGGGACCGGCGCCACGTGACCAGAAAGGTCCTGTACGGACAGCTGGGGACCAGCGAGGTCGAAGGAGCGGAGCGTGCATATTGCCGGGGGTCCCCCATATATCAGAGGCTATTACACCGGGTTGTGCAGGTCGTGCACAACCAAAACAGGTGAGTGGCCACCTGTAATAACGCCATATTAACTGAGCTATAGTGATCCTACACATGCGCCCCTTCTCTCCCTTTTTTTCTTACATATTATAGTATCCCAGCATGCACTGGGAATTCTCAAACAAAGCATCATCAAACAAGAAATAAGAAAAAATAGGAAAAAAAATAGAATAGCAGTTAGGCTCCTTCCACATCAGCGTTTTTCTGATGTTTGCGACTGATCCGGCAGATGGCGCCGCATCTGCTGTTGGCTGCCTAATGGCCAACATGCGGCCTGGATCTGGCAAGCACCATGCATTGCCTATGGGGCTTGCGGTCGAGTGCGGAAAGTGTGGTCTGCCGGATGCAGCAGATCCGGCACTTGCAGTGGCGAAAATAAACCCCACCGCCGCAAGTGCCGGATCTGCCGGATCTGGCAGAAACGCACTTGCCACACCCATCCGCAAGCCCCATAGACAATGCATGTGGTTTGTCGGATCCGGGCCACAAGTCGACCATTAAGCGGCCAGTCCGGCAGATGCGGCGCCATTTGCTGGATCAGCTGCAGACATCAGCAAAACGCTGATGTGAAAGCAGCCTTCGTTTAGTTAATGGAAGGAAGTTTTAATACAAGTATATTAAAAAATTGCTTGAGTTATGGCACTAAATAGATAGTTATTTATAATTCAATTTAGATTGACTTCAGATCACTTCTTTATGCATTTCGACTTGTGTCCTAAAGGAGGCCACTACTTTTAATTTCTGTTATGTAAAGTATAAAATAAGGACCTATTCTGTAGAGATGTAGTGAATCCCTGACACCAGTGGGGTTCGTAACTTGATTTGCACTCACACAATAATGTATTCTCAGGTACATGTTTGCATTGTGGGAAGAAACTTCTGCAAACATAGAGATGATGCAGATATTGCCCTTGCCAAGTTTGAGCCCGTGTTCTAGTGGTGGAAGGTAGCAATGCTGTATAATGAAAAACCTAAAATTTAGGGTTCAATGCTCTGCAGCACTGACTGGACTTAGCAATATGGAAGCTTTAAGCACGTAGTATTTGTAAACATTTTTTCAGCAAAAATCTTTGCTGTTGGATTGAAGCAACGAGTCAATAGAAATATTTTAAATGTGTTACATACTATATATCTTCGTATTATTTTACACAACATTTTTGGGCTCTTGGTGTTTTTTTTTTGTTTTTTTTTAAACACAACTCCAGTTTTTTTTAATTTTTTTTATTTTATTAATTGAGTAGTGCCAATAATGAAATTTTCCCTGCACTTAGTCTCATATTCACCAACCAAAATCTTAATCTTGTAATTTGCACTCTCCGGTCAGTCTCCAGCAGTTTTTCTGCCAGATCGTTCCAGTGTTTCGTAGGCGAGCCTGAGGACACTCTTCAATGTGCATCAATGACAGCAAAAGTGATGCTTTCGTAAATCTACATTGGGAACTTGTGACTGTTATCGCTGATATCTGGTCGGTCAGAAGCGGAGTTCACAAGATGGCTGATCTGGACTGGAGCGGTGCTGGGAAGAGGTGATGACGGTAGCTTGTAAGCATAATACTAGACTCAAGTACCTTATGTTATTGGCACCACTCCCGTACTGAATTTAAAAAAATGGTGGTGTGGTGCTTTAAAGCAGAATTCTATAGTGGTTTCATAGTTTCAAAAAATGAAAAAGAATAGAAACATAGAATTAAAAAAAACTTCAAAAAGGTTTGTAAAATTCACCGGTTTGTTATGTTTGTGATAAACTAGAAAATAATGTTGCAAGTAAATGTGAAGAATTGCTCCAAGGCTATGTGCATACTTTTAGGTATGCACAAACCTGTTGAGATTTTCAGGAGTAAAATGCTTCAGTAGTGCTGTCTTTGTCCTGAGGTATTGTTTTTGCTTCAATCGGGTATTTCCTCAGGGACTGTTGAAATGATTTTGCAGGGTAGCGTTTTTTTTAAGCTACATTTTATAAACAAATGTGTGGCTTCCGGGCCAACTGAACAATGGTCATCTGACTTCTTTTAAAGCATCATTACAGTGTTTTTATTGAAGCCCAGTAGTGGTGCTTTAATCCTAAGTTCCCTGAGCCCTGTCTGATACTCACCTGCCGCTTTCATGCTTTTCTAGCGGCACCTCGGTTGGTGTGCGGCAAAAAGTGACTAGCTGGCACTTCTAGTGTTTCATGGAGCACACCCAATGTCACTTTTCAATGCATCTCTATGAGAACCTAGTTCTGGGTCTCATAGAGATGCAATAAGTGCCTGTGACTGAGGTGGCCCTGTGGGACCAGAGCGGGGTCGGTAAAGTATGAAACGTGAGATAGTGAGTATATGAGGCTAAAGCCCCCATTACACGGGGCGACATCGCCGCCTGTTATATAGGCGACGTGGGGGCGTGGCCTATCGGCGGCGACATCGCCCCTACGTCGCCTCACGTAAAGGGGCGATGTCGGCGGTGCCAGGCGGTCGCCTGGTTTTAGAGCAGCGCTCTGAAACCAGGCGACCATCATGGGGTGATGTGCACACATCGCCCCATGTGACCGGGTGCCGGCGACCTGTCAAGCGATGGGAGCCATAGGCTCCCATTGTCCTGCATCGCCGCAGGGGTTTCCAGACACCCCGGCGACGATGCCGCCTGACAGCTTGCCGGCGCGGGGCTGAGGTGTCGACCCGTATAAACAGGGGACGGCGAGCTGGCGGGGCGCCAAAAACGTGCGCGCACCCGCCAGTTGCCGCCGACATCCCCAGCCCCGTCGCCAGGTTTGACGGGGCCTTTACTTCAAAGTACCACTACAATGGTGAAAAAAAATGCAGGGTGGTGCTTTAAAAGCTTGGCATCTTAGGAAACTTAAAGCAATTATACAAAGTTCAAAAGACTGAACATGTGCAGGACACATTGTTCTTAACTATACATGCATACGTTATTCTTTTAAGAGTTTTGTGCTTTTTTGTCACGTGCACTTTTCCCAAAGCTCCGTCTTGTTCCTTCTCTTCAAGTGAAGATAGTATGTATAATTTTGCTTGGCCAAAGCTTTAAAGTGTGCTTCAATTTTTTGAGACATACATAACAATATCAGATTAATAAATTCAAGTTCTCTTCCATAGGAGTATCTTTTTTTCTTTTTTCATCTTTATCATGTGATTCAATTGGGTAATTGGAAGTGTCGCTTTAATTGAGATTTCATGGGAATTCACCAGCCACCATTTCCACAATCGGTGCATTGTTGTCTCACGAGGTGTATTTAACCATACAGATTTACGTTAATGGTGATTAAACACTACATCCATTTTATTTTTCCATCTTGTAGTCTCTGAGCTGCCTGGTCTGCTTTGAATGGACGACTTCTAATTACCTTTAGGGTCCAACTACCAGAATAATCACACTGTGAAACTCTTATATGCCACTTGGGAAATCACTATACTTTTGTGATCTGCAAATGAACTCCAATAGCAAAGCATGCAGAGCTCCACATTAGATTGCACAATGTCTCCCTTCAGACAATTTCGAATACATTTTTACATATTAACTAAGCAAATGCCATGGTGCACATTCATTTTCCATTTTAATGACTAAAGATATGCACGCAGAAAGCTCCCTAATTACTGCTTTCCTGACAGATGCAGTCATTTCCTTGTGTGTGTGTGTTTTAATTGCCATTAGCTTTCCTTTGTCAGATTTATCCCTAGCTATACTCCCTGTGCGTCCTCTGCTTCCCCAGAGCCTTTCACTCCTCCCTTTAAGGGCTTGTCAGCACGCCTCTGATCCCCAGGAGAGATTGAAGGCCTTGTAAAAACCAACTGCGAAAACAAGCATTCCTGTTCATTTATCACATTTAGCATGCGCACTTGCACGCTCATCAAAACCAGGCCTGTGCTTGCTAACTCATTTCCCTCTTCCAATTACAAATTAGTCCATTAGGCTGTCTGCAGTAGGCCCTCTGTTGCATCTTGGTAATGGCTTCTGAGATTTCCATCATAATCATAATGGCTCCCTGTGCAGCCATGAGGGCAGATGGAGGCCGCTCGTGGGTAATGAGCTATCGCGCTACCAAAGGGCACAGCTTTGGGTTCATTATTTAGCCTGGCTGTTTTGTAACAACAGAGAGAAAGGTAGACTGTAAGGAGGTGGAATTATTTAGCATATAAAATGAATAATGCTTCAAGTATTTTTCATTTTCGTGAGGCAGTCTTCAGTAAGTGTGAAGATGGAGCTGCTGTATGACAAAGCTTTGATCTCTTCCACCATTATAGGCCCTCCTAGGGCTTATGTAAATACACTGGTGAGCAATAAAAATGATTTACTTAGGTTTCCTACTGTCAAATGGACTCTACAGACTGCTCTCAAAGTGATGATAACCTTTACCCCTTCCACCCCCTCACTTAAACAGGAAACCCTCATAGACTTTATTGTAGCATTTCCCTTTAGAATTACACTACACGTACCCAGGGACTAATAAGTCTGACAAGTGCTAGTTTCACTTGTCAACAACAAGATTTGAAGCAGGATCTGGCCAGAAGCTAACTACTAAGTTTGTAAACTTTCCAGCACGCGCTTTAATCCCAAAGATGTCATTGCTTCCTTCCAGCACTAAAGGGGTTACAGACGCAAATCAATTTCAATTAAGCTCAATTTGATTGTTGATGCTCTCTTTGGAGTGCAAGTATTGAATATGTGTTGCAGCAGCTTTTATAGGTTGTCTATTTTACACTGTTTAAACAGCCTTGTAGACACGGAGGATCAGTGTCTGTAACTCAATGAGGGATTTTCCTCTAAACTGCAGTGTTTCCCCAGTCACTCTTTATTTTATATTCTACAGGACAGGCTTGACTCATTTATGGGACAGATTTCAGCTTTCACGGAAAAAGGTAATTGTCCAACAAAACAAGAGCATTTTTTTGTGGATAGGACTTTTGTTTCATTATAGAACATTTAAACAGGAATTGTTCTACTGTTGGGAATATTCTTTACTTTCATAGGCAAAATCACATAAAGACTAGCCAGATGGTTAAAAAAAACTAGCAAAAATCCCAAATAATTTTAAAGCAAACCTGAAATGTCCCCTAAACCCCCTAAGCTATCAGCAGGCACATGTGTGGGACAAAATTGTGTGCCTAACCATTGCGGTCTCAAGATAGCCTCCAAATGCAATATTTAATAAAATTATTTTTATTGCTGGTTTTCCCTATGCTAATGAGGGCTTTGGCTAGTCTAAGGGGGGTTGTTTCCCCCAACTTGTCTGCCCTCTTTTTGTGCTACTACACCCCTGTTGGCGTGAAAACACAACAAGTCTCATGCCCGCAGCATCACTGTGCCTTTCTGTTGGGTTCCGGCTTTAGAATTGCACTGCACATGATCAGGAGTCTTACGTATTTCCATCTATGCACAGAGCGCTTCTGTGTCAGGTGCAGCTCTGAAGCTGGGACCATACACCTGACGGAGAGGCGCAGTGATGCTGCGGTTATGAGAGAAGAGATTTCCAGGAGCTGGCGGTGATATCATCTCCTGAAAATTATGATACCAGAAGAGTATAATAACACAGAAACAGGGAAGACTAGCTGGGGGAAACATAGCCCCCTCGCCTAGTCAAAGACCTCATTAGCATGTAGAAGACCAGCAATAAAAATAATTTTTTAAACATTGGATTTGGAGAATATCATGACACAGGCTTGGTTAGGCAGGGAATTTTGGCCCACACATGTGCCTGCTCATAGTTTAGAGGGCTTTGGGGACATGACATTTCGCTTAAAGGGATTTACTTTATATTGCAGAAAACTGATAATCTGGCACACTTGAAACAGGTGTAATACTGAATTAGTTTATTATGATATTCTAGTGAGAATACCGTATATACTCGTGTATAAGCCGAGTTTTTCAGCCCAAAAATTGGGCTGAAAAGTCCCCCCCTCGGCTTATACACGGGTCATACGGTATGCTGTGGGGGGGGGAGCTGTGACCGGGGGCTGGAGGAGGCAGGAGGGGGCCGCGGTGACCGCAGGCGGTCACGTGGGGCCGCCTCATTAGTGCAATGAATATGCACGGCATCCCCCTGTCCATCAGCGGCGGGGGGATGCCGTGCATATTGCACTACACAGCCCCCCCTCCTTAATATGCGTCCCCCAGTATTAATAAACAGCCCCCCCCTCCTTATCATGTCCCCCCCCCGGCTGCGGCAGCTGTTAAAATAACAAACACTTTATACATCACCTTCCGACGCAGCTCCTCCGCTCCTCCGGTCCTCAGCGTCTCCGCTCGCGGCTTCTTCTTCCTTGTTGTGCCGGTATCATGTGACCGGGCGCAGGAGATGACGTCATTTCCTGCGCGCGGTCACAAGCCGGCACATCAAGGAAGAAGAAGCCGCGAGCGGAGACGCTGAGGACCGGAGGAGCGGAGGAGCTGCGTCGGAAGGTGATGTATAAAGTGTTTGTTATTTTAACAGCTGCCGCAGCCGAGGGGGGGGACATGATAAGGAGGGGAGGGCTGTTTATTAATACTGGGGGACGCATATTAAGGAGGGGGGGCTGCATACTACCACTGGGCCTGCTGGATACTACACTGGGGCTGTATATACCTCTGGGGCTGCCTGTATACTACCACTGGGGCTGTATATACCACTGGGGCTGCTATATACTACCACTGGGGCTGTATATACCTGTGGGGCTGCTGTTATACTACACTGGGGCTGTATATACCTCTGGGGCTGCTGTATACTACCACTGGGGCTGTATATACCTGTGGGGCTGCTGTATACTAACTACTGGGGCTGTATATACCTGTGGGGCTGCTGTATACTACCACTGGGGCTGTATATACCTCTGGGGCTGTATACTACCACTGGGGCTGTATATACCTCTGGGGCTGCTGTATACTACCACTGGGGCTGTATATACCTCTGGGGCTGCTGTATACTACCACTGGGGCTGTATATTCCTCTGGACTGCTGTATACTACCACTGGGGCTGTATATACCTGTGGGGCTGCTGTATACTACCACTGGGGCTGTATATACCTGTGGGGCTGCTGTATACTACCACTGGGGCTGTATATACCTGTGGGGCTGCTGTATACTACCACTGGGGCTGTATATACCTGTGGGGCTGCTGTATACTACCACTGGGGCTGTATATACCTGTGGGGCTGCTGTATACTACCACTGGGAACTGCTGTATATACCTTTGGGGCTGCTGTATACTACCTCTGGGGCTGCTGTATACTACCTCTGGGGCTGCTGTATACTACCTCTGGGGCTGCTGTATACTACCTGTGGGGGATCTGTATACTACCACTGGGGCTGTATATACCTCTGGGGATGCTGTATACTACCACTGGGGCTGTATATACCTCTGGGGCTGCTGTATACTAACTACTGGAGCTGCTGCTGTATATACCACTGGGGCTGCTGCTGTATACTACCACTGGGGAGGCTGCTGTATACTACCATTGGGGGGCCTATATACCACACTGCTGGGGGCTGTATACCTGTGCTGGAGTCCACCCTCGGCTTATACACGAGTCAATAGGTTTTCCCAGGTTTTGGGGGCAAAAGTAGGGGGGTCGGCTTATACACGGGTCGGCTTATACACGAGTATATACGGTACTTTTTGGCAACTAGGAATGTGCAAAAAAACAAATTGGAGCAGCCATGCAGTGGGGTTCAGCTCTGGAGACCTACAATAATCAGAAGATTTTACAAAGGGAAATTGGCACTGCAGGTTAATTATACTACATTGTAATACATGTATAGCAATAATCTGACAAATAGAAAGTCATCATATGGTATTGGCAAGGTTTACGCTTGGTTTATGGACATAAGTTGTCCTGAGGTAAAAAACTTAAAATGATTGTTTTTTAATTCTTAAATGGGTAAACGTGCAAAGGACTTGCAAAAACAAGAAATTTTACAATTTTCTTCCTATTAAAAATCCTCTCCATTTTCATGAACCAATGGATTTTTAATGACATTGTTTACTGCTATTTGACATGGCTACTACAGCAGTCTGTCATTGGTGGCCCGGCTCTTAGGCAAGGGTTGCAATGCTTACAAGCTCTTAGCTATAGAGCTTGAAAGCACTGCTCTGAAACTGTCCAGATCTATAGCATCAAAGAGATTAGATTTAGGGCTAGTGGTGCAATTATGCTCCTGGTCTGAATTGTCAATAATTCAAAAGCGCAGAAGCAGGAAGCTGGAACGCAAAGGACGTGTGAACTCCTTAAAATCCTACTTAAAAGTGTTCTCCAAAAATGGAATAAATAAACAAACAAATAATACACTTTTAAATATGAAACATTTTTGCAAATATCTTTAAGACGAACCGCATCTCGCAGCACTGCCCTGATGTCTCCAATACGTCAGGGTCATGCAATAAGGTTTTGTCACATCCACCAACACCACACCCTCTGGGGGTACTTAACATCAGCTTGACACAGTTTTACATACACAGACAACCCCTGCCAACACAGGGAGGTATGGGGAGGGAGAGAGGGTGATCCATGCAACCTCCAGCATGGCACCAAATTCACTCACAACCCTGACAGGCTGGGAGACCTTTTTCAAAGGGAAACACAGTCTGGCCAGCCCAATAATTGTACCACTAGTTCCTCATTAGATATAAACAGGGATGTTAACAGGATTGCCTGAATTGTCTCCAGGGCACACTTTACATGAAGGATATACAGATATGCTAGTCAGATATTCAAATAGAGATGGTAATACAAAAGGTAGAAGCAGACATACATAAGTCTCTTACCCATTTCCTTGTTGGGCCTTGATTGCTGGCACCCACATGAGGGGTGATGTGGAGCCAGGGGCTTCCGGATACTTCCAACATGAAGTGACCTCCCTGGCAGTGAACAAGTAAAATATGGTGGGCACCTTTTAACGCCTCACTTGGCCAAGCCTTTGATGGCCTCATGTTGGGAATGGCTCAGAACTACAGAGAATTATGAAATCACAGCTGTCTGAATATCTTCAATGCTTGGTGTCCCAGGGAAGAGATATTACCATTATATTTACTATCATGAATTTACCTGATCATAGATAAGAAAAATGATTTGTGTGGACATCCAGCTTCTAGATATTAATTTGCAGCTGATAGGCACATGACACAGCTAAGTGAAAGTATGTATTATTTACATCTTGACATACTGAGGCTGAAAATATATCTGCCATATATGTGTGAGCTACACCCCTACCCCAATATTTAAAATTTTCCATGGGTGCCGAACTGTCTGAAAATATATTATGATCAATGAACACTTTGCCTGAAAAATGCACTTGCCCACCCCACACAGGCACACACTCCAGTCTCTCTGTCTCATTCAGAGCAAACCTTTCCTGCTGTAATTGCCTAGCCTTGCAGGGGGTCGTTAGTTCCAATGAACATCTGTTTTCTGACTTCCTCAGTTTTAATTAGTTTCCTCACTGCTTCATTTATAATTGAACCCATTTGTTTTCAGATTGTTTATCAATTGATGTAGGTGCCATTTTTTCGACATACAGTAGCTACCAATTTATGAGTTTTTTCATTCCAACCTTTATCTAGCAAAAAGGTATCTTTTATCTACTGCACTCTGTCAGGATTTTAAAGATGGCAACTGCCAGGACATGCAGTTTTTCGGACTGTGTGAAATACAAGACATACGCCCTAAAACTATCAGGCTGACTGAGATAGATATTTTCAGCCAGCTAAAAAGAAGGTTCTTATCTTTCCTTTAGTCTATTCCACTTGGTGTCCTGTCAGGATGTCTGAACAGAGGAATGTGAGTTCATCAAGCCTGACAGGACACTGCCTTAACATGACCTCTGTCTTGTGCTTCATGCAGCCCATCCTACTCCTGCTGCATGTTATCTGAGATCTATCCAGAAAACAGTGATAAAGAGCTGGAATCAAAATGCCGCGCTGACCACAAGGATAAAAACAGAGCAAATCATCCACTCCGTTTATTTTGCCTACACGTGTTTCGTGGCACAAAGCCACTTCCTCAGATGCCCTGAGGAAGTGGCTTTGTGCCATGAAACACGTGTAGGCAAAATAAACGGAGTGGATGATTTGCTCTGTTTTTATCCTTGTGGTCAGCGCGGCATTTTGATTCCAGCTCTTTATCACTGTTTTCTGGATTCTTCAATTCTCAGCTGGGAGCCTGCAGCGACCTCCTGTGTGCTTTTATTGTAGTTGTGACACTCACAACTACATCAGGTGAGTTTAACCATTTGGGGTCTGAGGGACCTGTATAATAGCGGTATTACTCTATGTGCGCTTCCTTTCTCTTTTAATTTATATCTGAGATCTATGACAGATTTTGGTTTATGGTAGCTGCCATCTTGGATTCCTAAGTAAGTGCAGAAGATAAAGAACACCTTTTTGCTAAATAAAGGTATTTAGAAAAATATTTAATTTTTAAATGTGTATTATTTACTTTATTATATTTTTTGAGAACCCCAGTAAGACAATAATTTACCTAATTCTGAACATACAAAATATTGTCCTTAATGCTGTGCACACACATTGCATTTTTACCACTTTTTTATTCGTTTTTGAGTGCAGATTTGTCACAAAACATTTAAGGGAATCCTGATTCCAACTAAGTCAATAAGGACCTTTTCACTTGATGTTTCTGCTCCGTTTGGGTGCAACACATTTTTTCAGATACAAAAACACATAAAACGCAGTAAAACACATGCATTCAAATGTAACCACATTTTGCAATGCGTTTTTACTGCATTTGCATGCGTTTCCCCATACAAATGTATGGGTGCTTTAACACATGGGTTTTTACTGCGGTTTCTGCATTTTTGCTTCTGAAAAAACACATTGAAACCAAACGGAGCACAAACCTGATGTACAATTAACCTGCGAATCCTGAAGTGTAGTGCACAAATTGAGTATTTTCTCCTACCAGATTTGGTGCAGAAATAAGGCTAATTTCACATTGGTGTTTTTTTTAATCTGGGGGGATACAGGTAACGCCTGCATCCCCTCAAATTCCCTTGGACTCCTTGCAATGGTGCAACTGTATGCACCCGCACTGGTACTATCACTGGTCCAGGCTCATGTATGTAAAGTGCTATGGAATTAATAGCGCTATATAAATGAATAAATATATATTATTATTATTATATAATACTGGTGCGGGAGTAGACAGTTGCTTCCGGATATGTACCTGTTTGTGTTTTTGGTCTCAGGAAAAAAACGCGACCACCCGGATCAGGAAAAAAAAAGTGCACAGCTGGATGCACCCGCAAATTCATCCAGTCCTGTTTAAAGTCAATGGAGTCAAAAATGGATGCCGGTGCATCCAGTTTCAGCTGGATTCACATGGATAGCAAAAAACGCTAGTGTGCAACCAGCCTAAATCTGCAGCATCTCAATTCTTGCAGCGCTTTTTAATGCAGATTTCATGCATTCTAAGTAAGGCTAGGGTCACACCTGCGTTTGTTTTTCCATCCGAATCAGGTTTTGAACATTAAAAATGCACAAAAACGGTTCTGCAGCCTATAGGCTTCCATTGTTAAACCGGATTGCACTATTTGCAATCTGGTTACCGAATCCGGTTTTGCAGCCTGCAGTAAAAATCATGCAGGCCGCATTCTTTGGACTGGTTGCAAAACCGGATCAGTTTTTTTTAACATGGGACCCTATGGGAACCGAATAAATGTACCTTGCAGTATCGGATCCGGATGCGGTTATTAAAATTGCACAAATCCTCATTCCAAAACCGGATTCATAATTAGTGCAGATATAAATCTGTAACGTTGATTCCTGCAGCGTTTTTGCACCATATTTCCACCCTAAATGCTTGAAAAATACATGCTAAAAACACATGCCAAAATGCATCAAAAATGTGCCAAAAACACATATAAAATGCATCGTGTTTTTGATGCGTTTCCCTGTCAGGAGATGCAGATTTGGTGCGGAAAGTTCTGCAACCAAGTACTCAATGTGTGCTCATAGCCTAGTAGCAAAGATCTGTCATTCGGGTCACATCAATTCCTCAAGGCCCTGTCCTGAACACACTGTACTTGGAGTTTTATTTTTGGAATAATTGATATGCAGCGCTTCTATTACTAAATATTTTTAAGTGACAAGTATAGAAAGCAGTCTGTCTCAAAATATTCAGATTTTTATTTTACTGGAATTAAGGGTAAATGTCCACAATCTAGAGATGCTGCGTTCTGGATGCCGTGGGTGTTCTCTTGCAGTAACACTAGCGTTCTCTGCGGAGAACACAGCGCCCATGGCCATGATCAGTGTTCTGGTTATAGCATATTTTTGCTGTGTTCTTCCGCTGAGAATACTGGTGTCTCTACCAGAATAAATTGACTTGCTGCTGCTCAGGAATCTGCGCCGAAGGTCAGTTTACGCTGTGGGAAATAGAAGAGCAGTGGGTGTGAGACTTCGATAAACCCAATCCACTGTGCTGTTCCTGCAAATGATTTTCGTTTTGAACACAGTGAAAATATGTTGAAAAGGTTTATTCCCAAAAAATCAAGGTAATCTCCATTTATAAAATAGCAGATAACTAGCTAATTGCTGGGGTTCAATCATAATAACCCTCAGAGGTCCAGAGCTCCATTAATGAAAAGGCTGCAAAGCCCCATTCTCGAGATTCCAGAGCCCATTCTCGGGATTGCTGGGAACCCAGAAGCCAAAACTTTTAATAGGGGATAACTTGATTTTATGGGAATAATTTTGGATTACTGACAGGAGCTAAAGCCATTTACTATATATTCTGCAAGGTTTTGTAAAAAAATAAATAAGTAAAAAAAGAGAATCTCTTTCTTTTTTACAATTTAATTGTATCACGTCTGAGAATGTTCTCTGTATAAATTGCATTTCATTATACAAAAATATAACAGTTCCTGTTTAATGCATAATCATCCATGTGTTTTAATACAAACAGATTTTGTGTGGGAGGTGAGAGATAATAAAAGGTTTTCTTTTGTAGTTATTTTAACAGATCCATTGCAATGTGCAGTGATGTCTACTGTATTTCCTAATGTGCTAATGTATTATTATTATTTCATTTTCTGCTTAGTTAAACTAATATTCACACTAGATATAATGAAAATTATATTTAATACCATTCCAAAAAAATGCATTAGATAGATTTATTAATACTGGCCCAACTGGCACACCAGTATGTCTACTCTGCCGCACGTTCCAGAGTGAATACAGGACCCACATGGGATTTTTAATTATTGCAATTATTTTTAAAGAAAACTCCAACCAAATCAGCACCTTCAGTGCCCTGTTTTTGCAGCAATTACCCACAATCCATCTGAGGTTAAAACATCACTGTAGGAATGCCTGAGACATGCACTGCCACTCAGGTCCTGCAGGAGACATACCTGAAGATTGATATTGTCTTTGGTCTTTCTGCTTGTCTAAAATGATCCATTATTCATGCTTTGTAAATGATACACCCAGAGAGCCAACACTTGTATCTGCTGCTCCTTTATTCCTCCTCACTCCAACGCGTTTCGGTGCAATCCTCGCACCTTCCTCAGGGTTACATTACATATCAACACAACTAATTGACTTATATACAGTTATACAATGGATGTTGATCTCTAAAAAAATGGTCCACGTCATCTATGACGTCAGAGGGGAGGACACCTGTTACGTTGATGGTATACAAATATATAGTAAGGTCTTCCCTTATCGTAGCTATCCACAGTTCATCGTATCTTACAATTAAAACATGCACATTTATAAAAAATCATTTTAAAAATCACAACACAATTTTATCAACTTTATCTAGTAAGTTTAAAAATATTATTGTGTGGAAAACATTGTGGGTATAGAACCTGATCACAGCTTTACATGAAACCACTTAGGCTGGGGTCACACTTGCGGCGAAATTTTGAAATCCTGATCCGGTTTTGAGCTGTCAAAAAGCTCAAAACCAGATCAGGAACCGCTTCCCATAGGAGCCCATTATATTAACCGGATTGCACTACATGCAATCCGGTTACCGGCTCCAGCTTTGCAGCCTGCGTGAAAAATCATGCAGGCTGCATTTTTTGCAGCGATATTCCTGCCGCAGCCTTTTTGTTATAATGGGCTCCTATGTGTGAATGCCTGTGGCAGGGATAAACAAAGAGTTAAATATTAATATTCAATGTGGGCAACATGTCTCTAGGGGGTGTCCACCCCCCCTAGAGACATGCTATCCATACAGGAAGGCATGTCAGGGGTTAACTTAACTGTTAACCCCTTAGCCGCTATTGTCTGCTTTCATCTATTCTTTCTAAAACATGCCGGCTCCAGCAACAGGACCAGTAGCCTATGCAATTTGCGTAAGCATTTTACAGAACAACATCTTCAATGAGGAGCTGTCTGTGGTGCTTACGCAATTTGCGTAGGATGCTGGTCCTGATGCAGGAGTAGGTGGCTGTAAATAGAAATTGCAGTTAAAAGCCGACAATAGCAGCTAATGGGTTAACTATAGAATTAACCTCTGACATGCCTCTGTCACCCCTAGAGACATGTTGCCCACATGAATTCTTAGTATTTAACCCTTTGTTCATCCCTGTTGCAGCAGGGATGAGCAAAGGGTTAAATGTTATTAATGGATGTGGGCAACATGTCTGTAGGGAGTGCCCACCCTCCCTACAGACATGCTGACCACATAGGTCGTTGTAACCGCTCCGCGGTCCAGCGCCTCCGCCCTGCACCCTGTCCTTCCCTCTTCTCGTGCAGTTACCCTTCCTTCTCGGTTCCGGGGTCGGGGTCCCAGGTTTCAGGCCGTCCGCAGGCGATCCCGGGGCTCCAGGGTGCTTCATCGCGCACCTGCTGCTCAGACCGTCGCTCCCTGACTGCTGCCCAGTTCTGCTTCCTCTCTGTGTGTTCACTAGGGGGCGGGGCCGCTCTCTCTGTTACCTTTATAGGGCTAGCTGGCCAATTAGTCTGCCCCGCCTTCCGCCCAATCCCTGTAGGGCAGCAGATATATAAAGTGTGCACTTGCTTCTGGACCTTGCCGGGGCAACTTCATTCATCCCGAGGTTGCCGGTCCTGGTCCTGTTATATGCTGTTATTCTGCAGTGTTTAACATTCATCTGTTTGTTCTTGTTGCAGGTGTGCATTTACTCTTAGACCTGGCCGGTTCAGCTTCATTCATCCCGAGGTTGCCGGTCCTGGTCCTGTTATATGCTGTTATTCTGCAGTGTTTAACATTCATCTGTTTGTTCTTGTTGCAGTGTCGCTGTTCTGCCTCCGTGCTGCTCCGTGCTGCTCCGTGCTGCTCTGTGCTACTCCGTGCTGCGCTTCTACCATTCCTTTGGACCGTCCTTGTGAGGTATCTCTGGTCTCTCCCCGGACCGGACTCCGTGGTGATCGCAAGTCTCCGTGCTGTTTCCGTGCAGTTCCTCCGCCGCTTATCCGGACCGTCCTGGTGTTGGTTCCCTAGCCTTCCTCCAGGCCGGCTTCCATAGTGTTCTACAGTTTTCTGCTTTCGTAGTTTTTGGGTTTTGTGCATTCTGTGTTGTTCCTCTGTTTTCGCTTACCGCCTGGGGTCGGTTTAACACAGGTTATTCTGCTCACAGACCTTCCGGAGCTCCGTGCTGGGAGCAAATCCCTGTACAGGGGTCAAGGCCTTCCCGGGCGTCTCCGGAGGAAGGAACTGTGAGGGGGCCCTGTGGCCTTCCCTAGGGGTAGACTCCTTGTATTAATAAAACCCTTTATGCAATACAGATTCTAGTCCGGTTCTCTCTCTCTAACCTGGTATCAGCATCCGCTCCGGCAGCGGTCCAGCGGGTTCACGTCTCGTCCGCCCCTGGGGCGTGACAGTCGTCATAGGAAGGGTTAATCACTATTATTTTACAGGCGGTGGCTATTGCCGGCTTTTAATTAAACTGAATGTTCAGCTGGGGCTCCTGTCAGTGAAGCAGATACAGTACACATTGTATGCACTGTATCTGCTCCTCTCCAAGGTACTGAAAGCTTAAGCAGTACTGCCATATAACTACTGTATAAGCAAGCAACACCCGCCGAACAGTTCAATTAAAAGTCGGCAATAGCCGCCTGTTAAATAAATGAGATTAACCCTTCCTATGCCGACCTATGTGGTCAGCATGTCTCTAGCGAGGGTGGGCACCCCCTACAGACTTGTTGCACACATCTTTTAACAATATTAACCTTTTGTTCATCTCTGCGGCAGCAGGGATGAACAAAGTATCCGGCAACCGGATTGCACATTCAGACCAATCCGGTTGCTGGATTCCAGCTTAGGAACAAATTTTGTTCCTAAAATGTGTGTGAAGGTAATTGCGATTACCGCATCTGGATGTGGATGCGGTAATCTCAATTACACTTCAAAGTGTGACCCTAGCCTTTCTCTCTATTTTCTATCAGATTTAGTTGTTAGATCTTACTATGCTATCTTGTCCATTTCTTGGTGAAGAATACATTCATATGCCCATCAAACGTTTGCCTATATCTTTATCAACCATTCAATGTAAAACAATCCATAAAAACTTCCATTAAATATATTGAATATATTGAATATTTTATATAAATTTGCATGTTTTAATTGTAAGATACGATGAATTGTGCATAGCTACGATAAGGGAAGACCTTACTATATACAGTGCCTACAAGTAGTCTTCAACCCCCCACAGATTTAGGTGGTTTGATAAGATGCAAATAATTTAGAGCCTTCAAACTGCAAACGAGAGTAGGATTTATTAACAAAAGCATAAATCTTACAAATCAAAAAGTTATGTTGCTCAGTGAAATTTTAATAAATTTTAAACATAAAAGTGTGGGTCAATTATTATTCAACCCCTAGGTTTAATATTTTGTGGAATAACCCTTGTTTGCAATTACAGCTAATAATCGTCTTTTATAAGACCTGATCAGGCCGGCACAGGTCTCTGGAGTTATCTTAGCCCACTCCTCCATGCAGATCTTCTCCAAGTTATCTAGGCTCTTTGGGTGTCTCATGTGGACTTTAATCTTGAGCTCCTTCCACAAGTTTTCAATTGGGTTAAGGTCAGGAGACTGACTAGGCCACTCCATCACCTTGATTTTCCCTCTTGAACCAGGCCTTGGTTTTCTTGGCTGTGTGCTTTGGGTCGTTGTCTTGTTGGAAGATGAAATTACGACCCATCTTAAGATCCTTGATGGAGGAGCGGAGGTTCTTGGCCAAAATATCCAGGTAGGCCGTGCTATCCATCTTCCCATGGATGCGGACCAGATGGCTAGGCCCCTTGGCTGAGAAACAGACCCACAGCATGATGCTGCCACCACCATGCTTGACTGTAGGGATGGTATTCTTGGGGTCGTATGCAGTGCCATCTAGTCTCCAAATGTCACGTGTGTGGTTGGAACCAAAGATCTCGATCTTGGTCTCATCAGACCATAGAACCTTGAACCAGTCTGTCTCAGAGTCCTCCAAGTGATCATGAGCAAACTGTAGACGAGCCTTGACATGACGCTTTGAAAGTAAAGGTACCTTACGGGCTTGTCTGGAACGGAGACCATTGCGGTGGAGTACGTTACTTATGGTATTGACTGAAACCAATGTCCCCACTGCCATGAGATCTTCCCGGAGCTCCTTCCTTGTTGTCCTTGGGTTAGCCTTGACTCTTCGGACAAGCCTGGCCTCGGCACGGGAGGAAACTTTCAAAGGCTGTCCAGGCCGTGGAAGGATAACAGTAGTTCCATAAGCCTTCCACTTCCGGATGATGCTCCCAACAGTGGAGACAGGTAGGCCCAACTCCTTGAAAAGGGTTTTGTAACCGTTGACAGCCTTGTGACCCTCCACGATCTTGTCTCTGATGGCCTTGGAATGCTCCTTTGTCTTTCCCATGTTGACCATGTATGAGTGCTGTTCACAAGTTTGGGGAGGGTCTTAAATAGTCAGAAAAGGCTGGCAAAAGAGATAATTAATCCACACATGTGAAGCTCATTGTTCTTTGTGCCTGAACTACTTCTTAATACTTTAGGGAGACCAAACAGAATGCTGGTGGTTTGAGGGGTTGAATAATAAATGACCCTCTGAATTAACTTTTTAACGCTTTATAAAAAAAACAAAAAATATTTAAAAAATCTTTTTTGGCATGCTAGTGCAATTTCCCCTATTCCAGGCTAAATCTTACAGTCAAATGTCCACAATGCCAAGTTTTAATTCCGCATGTGTCAACCAGATCTGCAGGGTTTAAACTACTTGTAGGCCTGTATTGTCACCTCAACGTCACAGGGATGCCTCCCTCTGAGGTCATAGTGACGTGGAACATTTTTTTGGATCACGGTTGTACAACTGGCAATTGTGTTGATGAGTAACTGGAAGGTCATGCACGAGGGTGGAACAGTGCAGCATGTGTTGCTCCCTTGTTCTTTAGCAAGCAGAGGGGGACCGGAGACACTACTCTATTTAGAGATGAATCGGATTTTTCGTTGCATGGCAGTGTAGCTAGTGGCTGTACTGAAACAGCCGGTTGTGGGTGAGACAGAACAAATAAGTGATAGCAGGTCCATCTGGGGTTCCTTTGGAGAGAACAAGTGAATATTGGCATATTACTTTGTTCTGCTTATTAGAAATGAGAATGTTTGGACACAGAAAATTAGGACAGGATTTGTTCTTTTAGCATAAGGACTGCAGTGTATGCACTCTTTGAAGAGAGACGACAATGTAATGATAGAATCCACACGGAACCATAGATATTCATTTTTGTTTTGCTATATCTGTACAGATAAATGAGACCAAAAATGGCATTTAGATTTACATAATCGACATATGTCTACTCTAACTCTAACGGGGCACATGCAGTCTGTTAGACGATGGTTTTTTTTCATTTTCTATGTCTTCAAAGAGCTCTAAGGTGCATAGGTTTTTCTACACAATAATTTCTCCTGAGAACGATGTCTGTTACTGTGGTCTTCTTTAGAGTTCAATGCTCTTCAAATGTCAAGACATACTAACATCCATTGAATGGCTTAACCCCAAAACCTAACATCCCTCATGCCAATAGTTTGTGTAATTATCTGATAGCTGTTACCTGACATGTTTATTGAATGCTTAGTACCTGAGATTATAAAATAGAAGAGAAAGGTAGGTGGCTTTATAGATACATATGACTTTCTGGTAAAAAGCAAAAACTAAGGAGACAAGAAGGAGCTTATTGGCTGGTGCTATTTGTTGGGCTATTCAGCCATGTTTGTTGGAATCAGGTACTTGGCTACAGAAGTAAAAATGGGTGTACTCTAGTCCAGTCTATGGAAAACAATATTCTTTTGGTCACTTGATAGATATGTGCACTAGTATAAATTTGCTTTTGCAGTAGAATTATGGTTATTGGATGAGATTGTGATTATTGCATTTGGTCAATATATGGGAGAATAAGCTGTGTAAATAAAATTTTCTAAGACATGTTGCTTAAATATTCCTACAATCACTTTGAAATTCACAATTATGATGCATGTTCTCTCTCTCCCGCACACACTGATATAAATATTAGGAATTATGTCCATATCAGATTTTCCTTTTCAGAATTTCAGGTTCCATCTTGAACCACAGAGCAGATTCTCTTACAATGTCATTCATTAATCAGCCCTAATCCATAATGCACAAATGCAATTTTTTTGTTCAATACGTTCTCATTCTCCTTCACAAGGTCTTTTTATTTGCCTATGTTGTAAAGGAGGTGTGTATTAGTCCAGCATTCTCATTGCTGAGAAGACTTCAGGGAATTCATGAGCCGCTCTCTTAAATGAAAAATCCCAAGCATGAGGAGATAGAAAGCACTGAACTTAGTCAATGTCATAAAAATGAAACATTCATTGTTCTCTAAAGTAAAATTGATAATCTGTGTAGAAGTATCATTAAGGCATAAGTGACATTGCAGACTTTGATTTGTAACACGATGGATATATCTAGCCCACATCTTTAAGCATTCCCTCTAAGTAAAATCCATCTTCATTAACTGCAGAAGACCCTTTGACCTTTCTCATAGGTTACTGAATATGTTACTACTTAAGCACGAACGTTATACATAATATGCATATATATATATATATATTTATATATATATATATATATACATATATATTATGTAGAAAGTAACTTATAGCTCATCAATGTAGCGTATTGGGCATGTGAATATCCAACATGGTTGATACTATTTTTCGTGCCCAAAACCTGTTGGCATACCAAATACAGTCTCTGTTCAGCTCATTGTTAAACTAGTGCTCTTAGGCTATGTGTCCACTGGGCATTTGTGCTTTGTTTTAGATGATTCATATTTTGTGCTTTTTCTACAGCCAAAACGGATCCTCTTTTTTTGCAGAAAAGTATCACAAATGTCCCAAAAGTTTGTGTTGCTGTTTTGCTCCATTTTTTTAGTGATGCTGTTTTGCTTTTTCAAAGCAAAAACAAAGTTCTATTCCATAAGGGACAGGGGACATCGACAGGCAAACTTTATTACCTTCTCCATGGGCTGCGGTGTTCAACGATGGGTTACTTCGGGGTGTTGTGCGGTAACATGTCACCAGACTACGTCACATGGCCATGTCCTTGTGAGTTCTCGCAGGTTCTGTTACATGATGACTGGAAGGAACACATCGCCAGAGCACGCTGCAGGATCAGCCAGGAGGCTGAGAAATTAGAGCTTTTGTAGTGTGGAAAGAGCAGCAAAAAAGCTTCACAAATGGACTGTGTGAATACCAATCTGTTTGTGATGCTTTTATATTTTTTTAAAATGGAGTCAATGGAGAAAGTGCAGCAGAAAAATAGAGCAATAATTGACATGCTCATTATTTTCTGGATGTGTATTCTGCACCCATAACGTAGCAGTCAATAACACTGACGTTAGCATAGCAATTTGAAAATTACATTCACTTTGCTGGCAGACTGGCTGATATGTTTTTGGTGAAGTTTAAATACAACACCAAAAACGAATCAAAAACGCAGCACAAATGCCCAGTGGGCACATAGTCTTACTATTGTATTATTGTTGTGTTACTGTACTTCTTTCATCTATAACCAATAATGAAATGCTCTGTAGCTTTCAGAGCAGTACTCAGTTTACTTCTAGATTTATTGTGGTTTTGATCTCTGTATTATATCTTACCGTAATATTTGGCTGATTTATTACTTGTAAATGCTTTGCCATTGTACAGTGTTTGATATATAAAAAGTTTAAATCTCCAAAGGAATATGCAGCAAAGCTTACTGCATTAAAGGGGTTTTCCCAAATCAGTGAGGGACTGACAACCAACATTTAAACCTACAGCCATGTCCACCTTTCACTCATTGTGTGCAGAGGTTTGTACACTGTGCTTTGGTCATATTATTCATATTTACATACTACGGTGCCTTGTGAATGTATTTGGTCCCCATGAACTTTTCAACCTTTTGCCACATTTTAGGCTTCAAACATAAATAAATTCTAATTTTTTTTGTGAAGAATAAACAATAAGTGGGACACAGTCGTGAAGTGGAACGAAATTTATTGCATTTTTTAAACTTTTTAACAAATAAAAAAGTGAAAAGTGGGGTGTGCAATATCATTTGGCCCCCTTGAGTTAATACTTTGTAGTGCCACCTTTTGCTGCGATTACAGCTGCAAGTCGCTTGGGGTATGTCTCTATCAGTTTTGCACATCGAGATACTGAATTTCTTGCCCATTCTTCCTTGTAAAACAGCTGGATCTCAGTGAGGTTGGATGGAGAGCATTTGTGCAGTTTTCAGCTCTTTCCACAGATTCTCGATTGGATTCAGGTCTGGATGTGACTTGGCCATTCTAACACCTGGATACGTTTATTTTTGAACCATTCCATTGTAGATTTTGCTTTATGTTTGGGATCATTGTCTTGTTGGAAGATAAATCTCCATCCTAGTCTCAGGTCTTTTGCAGGCTCTAATAAGGTTTTCTTCCAGAATGGTCCATGCATCTTCCCATCAATTTTAACCATCTTCCCTGTCCCTGCTGAAGAAAAGCAGGCCCAAACCATGATGCTGCCACCACCATGTTTGACAGTGGGGATGGTGTTTTTAGGGTGATGAGCTCCTTATTCCACATGTTCCACATGTTTGGTGTGCCTCCCAGGTGGCTTGTGGCAAACTTCAAACTAGACTTTTTATGGATATCTTTGAGAAATGGCTTTCTTCTTGCCACTCTTCCATAAAGGCCAGATTTGTGCAGTTTACGACTGATTGTTGTCCTATGGACAGACTCTCCCACCTCAGCTGTAGATCTCTGTAGTTCATCCAGAGTGATCATGGGCCTTTTGGCTGCATTTCTGATCAGTCTTCTCCTTGTTTGAGATGAAAATTTAGAGGGACGGCCGGGTCTTGGTAGATTTGCAGTGCTCTGATACTCCTTTCATTTCAATATGATCGCTTGCAAAGTGCTCCTTGAGATGTTTAAGACTTGGGAAATCTTTTTGTATGCAAATCCAGCTTTAAACTTCACCAAACAGTATCTCGGACCTGCCTGGTGTGTTCATTGGTCTTCATGATGCTCTCTACACTTGAAACAGAACCCTGAGACTATCACAGAGCAGGTGCATTTATACAGAGACTTGATTACACACAGGTGGATTCTATTTATCATTGCCAGTCATTTAGGACAACATTGGATCATTCAGAGATCCTCAATGAACTTCTGGAGTGAGTTTTCTACACTGAAAGTAAAGGGGCCGAATAATATTGCATGTGCCACCTTTCAGTTGTTTATTTGTTAAAAAAGTTTAAAATATCCAATAAATTTCGTTCCACTTCACGACTGTGTCCCACTTGTTGTTGATTCTCCACAAAAAATTTTGAATTTATATCTTTATGATTGAAGCTTGAAATGTGGCAAAAGGTTGAAAAGTTCAAGGGGGCCAAATACTTTAGCAAGGCACGGTATATTTACTTCAAAATGTATATAAAGTAACTGTTATGATTTTATTTTTCCACTAAATATTTCTTTTATACACATAAATTGGCCAACTCTTTCTGGACCCTCTTACAAACTGGGCTCATAAATGTCAAGCTTTCTAATACTACACCACTGCTTGACATTTGTAAATGACATTTAAAAATAATAGATACATGCACTGCCATTCTAAAGCTATCAGTGACAGTATAGGGGTCACGTGTAATGGCCATCTGGGTCATAGGCAACTTATCGCGATCAAAAGTGATCAATATGCTTTTTTACCAGGGATTTTCTAGGCAGAAGGGAGAACTAAATAATGTGGAGATAGGAAAGTCATTTAAAAAAGAAATTGTAGAGCTGATGAGTTAGTAATAGCTGTTATAACAGGTCGAACAAGCAATTTTTCAATAGTGGTTCTTGAAAGACTGCGAAGAGCATGGTATAGATCTTCAGATATTCATCACCCTTTTTAAGTAGATCTCTAAAGGCAACCAGATACTTATTTTTTGCTAAAAGTAACATCATATATATAGTCCTGACCAAGTTATTCCAGAAAATGAAGTATTTCTGCGAAAAAATCATTATAATTACACGTGTTTATTTCTTTTGTGTGTATTAGAACAACACAAATAAAAACAGAAAAAAAGGCAAATAGAACATAATTTCACACAAAGCCCCAAAATGGTCCAGACAAAATTGCTGGCACCCGTAGGTTTATATTTGGTTGCATATCCTTTGGACTCCATAAATGCAATGAGTTACTTCCTACAACCATCTTATACACCTCAACTTCTTATACCTCTCAACTGAAATTTTGGACGACTCTTCTTTTGCAAACTTCCAGGTCTCTCATATTTGAAAGTGCCTTCTCGCAACAATAATTTTTAGATCTCTCCAAAGGTGTTTAATGGGATTCAGATCTGGACTCATTGCTGGACACTTCAGAACTATCCAGTGCTTTGTTTCCATCCATTTCTGTACTTCTTTAAGTATGCTTGGAATTATTGTCCTGCTAGAATGCAAATCTAGCTTTCTGACAATGGCTACTACATTGAGACCCCAAATCCTTTGGTAATCTTCAGATTTCATGATGACTTGCACACAGTCAAGGCATCCAATGGCAAAGGCAGTAAAACAACCCCAAAACATCTTTGAGCCTCCACAATATTTGACTGTGATTACTGTGTTATTTACTTTGTAGGCCTCATTCCATTTTTGGTGAACAGTAGAACAATGTCTTTGTCTCGTCTGTCCACAAGACGCTTTCCCAGAAGGATTTTGATTTATTTATGAACATTTGGCAAACTGAAGTGTGGCTTTTTATATCTTTCTGTCAGCAGTGGGGCATCTTGTGTCTCCTGCCATAACATTTCATTTCATTCAAATGTCGAAAGATAGTTTGTGCTGACACTGATGTACCCTGAGCCTGCAGGATAGCTTTAGCACTTGACTGGGACTGCT
Source organism: Allobates femoralis (assembly GCA_033576535.1). Classification (NCBI taxonomy): domain Eukaryota; kingdom Metazoa; phylum Chordata; class Amphibia; order Anura; family Aromobatidae; genus Allobates; species Allobates femoralis. The sequence continues at coordinate 440,352,843 of JARQOC010000002.1, forward strand.
TGCCAACCATCCAGACTATCCTGCATTGCAGCCTTTCATCAATTTTTCTCTGTCTTCAATGTCCAGGGAGATTAGCTACAGTGGCATGGGTTGTAAACCTCTTGATTATATTGCGCACTGTGGACAATGGAACATCAAGGTCTCTGGAGATGAATTTGTAAACTTGAGATTGTTGATATTTTTATTGGACTTTTGTTCTCACATGGTAAGCAAATGAAGCTTAAAGATATGATAGGTCTGAAGCCTCTGTTAGTCTAGCTCTATTCTCCATCCAGCACTGCCACATCCTCCTGCTTGACTGATGCTTGATTCAGGCTCCTCAGTCAGTAATTGGTAATGTAAATAGAATATATATTAAAGAAAATACATAGACAGACTAATTAAATTGATAGATGCAATGTATGGTATGTGTAGATAAGTGAAGAAAGTATAGAGCAAGAACAAGTGTTTATGACTAAGAGTACAATGTTTGTGTGAAGAAAGTCAAGGGAATAGCTACTCTCCTTATGGAGATCAATTCCTCATGCCAGCTGTGAGGAGACTTATAGCTGCAATGCTCCTCTGGGAAATTTGCAAATTGTCACTTCAAGGAGGAAGTAGACAAACTCTAGTGCCACCAATTGGAAGTAGTAATCCTATAAATCATAATTTACTCTTTAACATGACTTTCAAAATGATTTAGGATTGATGCCAGTTCAGAGCCCCAATCTAAAGATGCTGTGTTTCCAGAATCTGCAGATTGAGGTTCTGATATGGCTCAAATCCTATGTCATATTGAAAGGCTTGTTAAAGAGTCAATTATGAATTATAGGATAATCCCTGATGAAAGAGCAGAGGCTGCTCTGAAACGCGTCAGAATAAATTTACACTAATAAACCATTAGCTGATCAAAATCTGAGCATTTATCAATATCAGGGAGTCTATGTATGTATTTATTTATATTATTTTCCATTTGATATATTTTAATTATTATTACATATTATTTATTCACTTGCATTGCTGTATTATTTCTCCATGTTTCTTCCCTTCGCTGTTTGCCTATTAACTGGTGGTACACTTGAGTCACTTTGTCACTTACTTTTATTGCTTGCCATTTTCTTTGTTCTTCTTTTACCTTCCCAATTACACAATTTTATGGAGGGTTTTATGGAGATTTATCGATCAACATTTCAATAAAATGAAACATTATCACAGGAGACCCAGGAAGACCCCATTACTGTCACAGAGACATAAAAAAGCTAGACTGAGGTTTGCCAACATGTACACGAGTCTTTTGTCGACAGATGAGGCCAAGATAGATCTGTTTGATAAAGCACATCATTCTGCAGTTTATCAAGAATGGAATGAGACAAAGAAAATAACACAGTATCTACAGTCAAATATTGTGGAGGTTTAAATAGGTTTTGTTGTTGTTTCGATGCCTTTTGCACTGGGAGCCTTGACTGTATGAAAGGCATCATGAAATTTGAAGATTGCCAAAGGATGTTGGATCACAATATAGTGTCAAGCCTCAGAAAGCTGGGTTTATGCCCTAGGTAATGGGTCTTCCAGCAGGACAATGACCCCAAACCTAAGCACCCAGAAATGGATGGAAACAAAGCGCTAGAGAGTTTTGAAGTGGTCAGCAAAGAGTTCAGATCTACATCCCATTGAACAGCTGTGGAGAGACCTTAAAATTGCTGATGGGAGAAGGCACCTTCAAATTTGAGAGACCTGGAGCTGTTGGCAAAAAAAGAGTGGTCCAAAATTCCAATTGAGAAGTGGAGAAGTTTGTTGATGATTAAAGAAAGCAATTGGGTGCAAATAATTTTATTTCATTTAGTTATTAATAACTATTCCATATGATGTGCAACCAAATATTAAGCTGAGCATGCCAACAATATTTGAAGTTTTGTGTGAAATCATGTCCAATTTTTCTGTTTCTTCTGTTGTTCCAATTCACACAAAGAAAATAAACATATATATATATATATATATATATATATATATTATGAAAAAACATACATAATGCAATAATTTTCTGGGAGAAAAACGTAATTTTCTGGAACTATTTCAAGGCTGCCAAAACTTTTGACCATCACAGTAAGTGAACAGAGTGGTCATTTCACATTTCCGAAGTTCTTGTCATCCTTGTTTTTCTAAGGCCGGCTTCACACCACAGTTTTTCAGGTCCTGGGCTGTCCTGTGTGAACCAGACAGACCTGGATCCACATTTGTCCCCCATGGAACCCTATGGTGCCAGATTGGCCTTATTTGGCCTCTGGAATAGGGCTTTTCCGGGAGGATCCGGTTTTGTCCGATTTTTGCATCGGACACAAAACCGGAGTCTGCAGCATTTTTTGTGTCCAATGCAAAAATCAGACTTAACCGGATCCTCCCAGATCCAGCACCCGTAGCATGGCAGTCTATGGGCGCCAGATCACCCTGGATCCGACAAATAATTGGACCGGTTCCTAGATCCATGGTACTGAATAGCGGCGGCTGTTAAAAGTAGCTGCGCTCATTCAGCACCATGGACAAAACTCCACGGCTGAAATTTCAACACCGCGGTCAGCTCCCCTGCACTTGCGGCGCTGAAATTTCAGCACTGGACAGCGGCAGAAACAAAGCGGACAAAAAGCAGGATTGGAGGGCGATTCTGCTCATCTGGGGCTGTCAGGTAGTGTTCGATGCATCCTGCAAAACATCGGACACAACCTGACAGCTGAAAACCATGGTGTGAATCCGGCCTTAGAATAAAATATTTTTCTCTTTCTTGCCTTTTTATTGCAAAGTACCGTAACTTGATTACAGTTCCTGCATATTGCAATGCATTAAACTGGTGCAGTAGCCCTTACTGGGATCCAGACCAGGACCCTAAGTTATACTGATTTGTAAGAAATGTCAAAAGAATTTTGATATATTTAAAATACATATGTATGTATATACACGTACATGTACCGTAATATATATATATACATATATATTACCACACTTGAACAATAAAACAGAGACCATGCTAGTATGCACATGTCTACATTAAGTGCTATTATTCTACGCCAACTATAAATGTAATAGAGGGCAGAGAGTTACAGCTTACAGACTGTCCCTTTACTATTGTAAAGGTTAGGACTTTCTTGGAGTCCACAGACATTAACCTCATAAATATTCCCAGCTAAAAGATCTTATTAAAAAGGTAAGTATCCCCAGAGCTTAAAAGCCATCAAGCTGTAAATTTTATTTAATTTCCCTTGAGACCTGGTCTCATACATATAATTAGCGTGCGGTATAGAACACTTTTTGTGTTTTGTCAATAAATCACTAGGGGACAATCAACGTTTAAGAGGACAAGCTTTAATGATTTTTCAGACCCCTAAGCAATCATGCTTGCCGTCAAGGCAATCTAGTCTTTAACCTTCCCTAACTAGAACTGTGGGCTGTAAATATTTGGTAGGTCTCCAAGAACAAATTATATTATGTTCTATGACTAGGTGATCTGGAAAAGTTCTTTCAAGAAGTCAGGGTCAATACTAAATATACAGGATAAGTAGTAAGAAGATTTATAGGATTTGATTTACAGATTAGCTAAATGGCCTCAAGTGGTATAAAAAGTGCCAAGTGAACTGTGAAGGAATCTCATGGAAAATGTAGATCCATTCTAGATAGATAGATAGATAGATAGATAGATAGATAGATAGATAGATAGGTCAATAAGTAATTTAGATTGTGACCCCCATTGGGGACAGTGATGACCACATCTATAAAGCGCTGGGGAATTAATAGTGCTATATAAGTGAGTAAAGTAAATAAATACATAACAGAATGTTAGATTTGATCAGTTACTTAATGATTGAGCAACAATGCTCATAAAGCTACGTGGTCGCTGGTGAGATGTCAAACAGTCAGATCTACTCAACAACCCAGCAATGATACGACGACCCGTATAACAACCTTGGCGGTCGTGGGGACCCTGTCACACAGCATTGTTAAGGCATCAAACACAGCGATGCATGCTGCCCATCGGAAACCCGTTGATCAAAAAATGGTACAGGCCATTCCGACATGATCGGCTATGTCACAGCATGGGCCCGGTCGCTACTACGTGTCAAACATAGCGAGATCGCTGGCGAGGTCGCTGTTGCATCACAAAACCTGTGACGCAACAGTGATCTCACTAGCAATCTTGCTATTTGTGATGGGAGCTTTATACTCACTTGCCAGAGGCTTCATCTTCTATTACCACTGCTCCAGCTAGTCTACAGAGATTTGTGACTCTACAGAAGCCTCATTCTAGCCTCACTCCAGCTGTCAAAGAGATGCATTGAGACCTTGTGATGTAGCTTCTGACTTCTGGCCAGTGAGAAGTTGCAGGCACAAGATGGCACCATGAGACCAGAGCAGCATTGGTAAAAGGTGAAGATGCCAGAAGGTGAGCAGAAGACTGTGGGCAGGAAGTTATATTTAAAGCACCACTACAGCACTGAAAAAAATGCTGGAGTGATACCTTAAAAGATAAGAAAGGTTTTCTCTTTATGACCCAAAAGTGATGCTCCAGAAGTGAGAAATCGTGTTTTGAAGTTTTGTACATATATGTGATTGGGAGTGCAGTTGGAATTGATAATGCATTTATATTTCCAAAGTCTCTGACTAGTGCCACTCTTCTCATTCTGGTCACCATAGTAATCAAGTCAGGTGACTAGATCAGCTGACCGCCTATGTCACTCACCACCAGGAGAGGTGACTCGCTGAGGTCACCTGAGGTCACTGTTCAGGTAACCATGATGGCTGCTAAGAATAACGCAGGCAACATGCTTACCTGACCCGTCCTTGGGTAACCTCAGGAGTCACTATACACCCAGCTGCTGCAGGCGGCTCATTCATCTAAGTGGCGGGAGGCTGTGGTGTTTGGATGCTGTGTTCATCACCGCAGCCACCAATCAAGAAGATGTCTCAGAAGATTGTGAAGGGTATGAGGGTCGAGGGGTTAACAAAAATGAAGTGCATAAATGTCTTTGTGCTTTTATTTCTAATAAAATGTTTTCTCTCTGTGTTGTGTCTTCTTTACTATTTACTTGAAATTCTTAATGGCTGGGTCTAGCCTTGGCCCAACATTAGGAATTTCGGGCTTAATGCCAGCTGGTAATACAAAGATGATGTTAACCCCTTATTACCCAGTTTGCCACTGCTATACAGCAACTGGTAGAGGTGGGTAAAGTGCCTGGAATTTGTGCTTCTTATAAATGCGACAATTTCTGGGGTGCCTGTGGGCTGCTATTCTATATTGTTGGGGGGCCAATAATGATGGGCCCTCACACTGATGAGAATACCAGCCCTCAGCTGTCTAGTTTTACCTTAGCTTGCAATTAAAAATATTATGGAGCCCTACACATTTTTTTGCCAGCCAAGGTAAAAATAGGCAGTTGAGGGTGGCAGCTTGCAGATGTCCGAGTTATCTGAGCTGAGACGTAAAAATACAGTAGTGCCCTATGCATTTTTTTCCATAATTCATTTATTTATTTTTCCATTTCTTTTGCTACACACTATGATACCAGGTTGCTATTTTCAAGAACAATCCACACCAACCATCAGTCACTTTTAGCATGGTCACTTAGTAGTCTACCATAATGGTGTGCAGATAGGATTTAAGTACTAGTAACACTCCATAGACTAATTTTACACAAGTGAAAACCACTTAAAGAGTATACGTTACAAAATAACACCTTTATTGATTAAAAGCAGATAGGTACACGTTACATACAATGAGTTTGGTATAGGAGATCCCAAAAAGATACTGCAGGGCCAGTAGTCCCAGTGCAGATATAGAGATAATCCACAATATACAGGTATCACATAGAATTAGTCATCAACAGCCCCCAGAGTGGTAGTCATGATCATAACAGCTCATACATGCATGCATTATCACTCACCCATCAAGCGTTGCGAAACGCGCGTAGGGGCTCTGCAGGGCGAGACAGGGCAGAGGGAGCAGATCCACTACAGGCACAACCTCCAATGGGTGAGTGATAATGCATGCATGTATGAGCTGTTATGATCATGACTACCACTCTGGGGGCTGTTGATGACTAATTCTATGTGATACCTGTATATTGTGGATTATCTCTATATCTGCACTGGGACTACTGGCCCTGCAGTATCTTTTTGGGATCTCCTATACCAAACTCATTGTATGTAACGTGTACCTATCTGCTTTTAATCAATAAAGGTGTTATTTTGTAACGTATACTCTTTAAGTGGTTTTCACTTGTGTAAAAATATGATACCAGGTTGGTTGCCATATACTAATGTGTATTACAACCAAGCGCATACACTACCAGATTGTGGAAATCCAGTCTGATTGTAACAGCCAATCATAGATGCTCTCACAGAGCATGAGCATCTATGATTGACTGTTACTGGTCAGTGAAGTGAATATGCAGGAAGCTTAATGGGTGGGACCAGAAGTGAATGAGGGAGAGCGGGAGAGTGGACCTGGAAGCAAGCAAGCAGCAGGAGACTGGTAAGATACTCTGTGTGTCTGTCTGTGTGTGTCTGTGTGTAGGATAACGTAGAACAGAAGCATTAGTTCATTTGCACTAATGCAAAATGTTCGGACTCAAGGGGCCAAATGAACATTACCAAATTTAGTGCAGATTTAAAATTGGTGAACATGTTCGAGTAAAGTTTACTCATCTCTAGAGAGGAGGCAGGCTGTGGTGGAGCAGAAACTGAAACAGTTTGGAGGAAACTCATGCAAACACAGGGAGAACATACAAACTCTTTGCAGATGTTTTCCTTAATGGGATTTGAACCCAGTACCACACACTGTAAGGCCTAATGCTGTTAATGTTCATCTGCACTAAGAAATCATCTCAGCAGTTATCAGATATGCTTTTTCTTCTCAGCATATAAAAGTTGCTGCACTTATATTTGATAACACTAATTGATGAATTTCCTTTGGGCAATGGAAATGTTGCATTCTATTGATTTGCACCACTATTTGAATGATTTTTGATGAAGGGCTAGCCTGAAGGTGTGCTGCATTACTATGATGGTAATTGCAATATTGGAAAATTTCCCTATTGTTGCCATCAGTGTCTGGTTAATAAATTATTGCTGTCAGACCACACTAATGTTTTCTTGCCACTGGAAAATTGCAGTCAAATTGCAAACAAATTTGTCACTGTAATGAAATAGTTTTTATCGCTATTGATCATAATTATATAATCTGTGGCCTGTACACTTCAAAAGTAAATATACAAAAAAAATTATTTAATTTCAATGAAATCTCCTAAAATATTGGCATTTTCAATGAAATCTCCAAAAATGTTTTGAGAAGTAAATGTATGCTAAAAGGGGTTTTCCTATGAATAAAGAAAATTTTAAAGTTTATTTTAAACAATAAATTGTAAAATAATAATATGTTTCAAAATTGGATGTTATATAAAATGTTCCAGTGCTGAGATAATCTTAAATATAGTTGTGCTCAAAAGTTTATACAAGTATACCTAGGCAGAAGTGTTTGCTTTCTTGGCCTTTTTCCAGAGAATATGAATGATAGCGCAAAAATTTTTTTCCACTCATGGTTAGTGGTGGGGTGGAGCCATTTATTGTCCAACTACTGTGTTTTCTCTTTTTAAATCATAATAACAACCAAAAACATCCAAATGACATTGATCAAAAGTTCACATACCCTGGTGATTTTGGCCTGATGGTTTAATGGTTGATGGTTAAATTGGCAAATAAAGGTAACATTCTTACCTGTGGCCTGTTTGCTTGTAATCCGTGTGTGTGCATAAAAGCTGAGTGAGTTTCTGGGATACAGACAGACTCTTGCATCTTTCATCCAGCCACTGACATTTCTGGATTGTGAGTCATGGGGAAAGCAAAAGAATTGTCAGGAAAGGAATACAAAAAGAAATCCAAGGAATTGATAATGCAAGTCAGCAGTGTTCAAACTGCGATTAACAAATGGAAAATCAGGGACTCTGTAAAAACCAAACCACGATCAGCTAGACCACCAAAAATTTTGGCCACAACTGCCTTAAAATTGTTCGGGATGCAAAGGAAAACCCACAAATAACATCAGCTGAAATACAGGACTCATTGAAAACCAGCAGTGTAGCTGTTTCAAGATGCACTTGAAGAAAATTGGCTCCATGATTGAGTCACCAGAAGAAAGCTATTACTGCGCAAATGCCATAAAGTATCTTGCCTACAATACACCAAAAAGCACAGAGACAAGCCTCCAAATCTCTGGAACAAGGTAATTTGGAGTGATGAGACTAAAACCAAACTTTCTGGCCACCACCATAAATGTTACATTGGAGAGGTGTCATCAAAGCCTATGATGAAAGGAACACCATTCCTACTGTAAAAAAATAGAGGTGGATCCTGATGATGTGGGGATGTGTAAGCTACAAATCACAGGAAATTTGATAAAAGATGAAGGAAAGATGAATGCAGCCAATACTCACTCATCATTCTGGAAGCTGGACATGAGACGTAAGTGGACATTCCAAAATAACAACGATCCAAAACACAAGGCCAAGTCAACCTGTAATTGGCTACAGCATAACAAATTGAAGGTTCTGGCATGGCAATCTCAGTCTCCTGACCTCAATATCATTGAGCACTTCTGGGGAGAACTCAAGAGAACAGTTCATGCAAGAAAGCCAGGAATTTACAGGAATTGCAGGCATTTTGCCAAGAAGAATGGGCATCTTTACCATCTGAAAAAATAAAGAGCCTCATACACAGCTACCACAAAAGACTTTAAACTGTCATTGATGTTAGAGGGGCAATACACGGTATTAAGAAATGGGGTATGAGAACTTTTGATCAGGATCACTTGGATTTTTTTGGTTGACATTATGATTTTAAAAGAGAAAACACAGTAGTTTAGACAATAAAAGGCTTCAACCAACCCCTAACCATAAGTGGAAAAAAAGATTTTGTGTTATCATTCATATTCTCTGGAAAAATGCCAAGAAAGCAAAAAATCTGCCGGGGTATGTAAGCGTTTGAGCACAGCTGTATGTGTCCCTGCTATATACTGTGTAATGGATGTGTCTGACTGTACAGGGACATAGTCTGATCATACCACATCTCCTGGGAGGAAGGAAAAGAATGTACCAATATTACAGTATGGGATCACAGCTGATGATTTTTTTTAAGTAAAACATTTCCCTGCATTTTTTTAAAAATGTTCTACCTCAAAGAAAGAAAAAATTGCAATTTTGTGCAGTAATGTCTGTACACTATTAGGCAAAGCATGTTTAAAAACCGCAGGGAATTGCTTTACCTCACAGAAAGAAGCAGGTGTGATCCTGTGCTATAATGTCTGTATACTCTTTATGTCCTTTCCGGTCCACAAGATGTGGTATGATCAAACCATGACACGGCTATTTTAAAGTACATACCAGGGACACATATATAAACATTATCTCAGCACAGGAATATTTCTTAAACACAATTGTAGAACTTATTATTCCAAGATCTAATGATTAAATAAACTTTGTTTGTGGGAAAACTGCTTTAAGGATTTTGATGCCCTGGTTCCAAAGGTATCTGCGGTGAGTAAAATGCAATGTACTAGAAATGTATACTCATCTGCCCTGCATTTTGGCTACTGACAAAGGTCAGCTTGTCTGACCTCTGCTAAAACACGTAGAGAAATAAACAATTCACATGGGAAGTAAAGTGGAAATTAAATGAAAAGGCCTTTCACCGCAGTGTTTGCAGTAAGTGGAAGTGTAGTGTAATTTTCCAAATGGATGGCACAATCACTGTCTTGAGAGAATCTGACAAGCGTACTAGCTCTCCTGTTGGCAGAAAGCGATACTGTTCATAACATCTTTGCAGTGACATTCAACACAGTCATCTATTCAGCACCGATAAATAAAGTCCTGCCGTGCCTCAAACTCTGCTCAGATGAAGCTGCTGCTTGGTGACACTTTCCTAGTAATATAGTCATATTTGCCCTCTACTTATTCTCTGAAACTGGTGAGAAGACAAACATTCCTTACCAAATTGAAAGTCTAAAAGGTTTACATCTACAGTACTGAATATGACAAGCCATCCTAAATGGGGTCCACATAGGGACAGAATATGGGTATTGACTCTTTACCGATAAGAGGGGAAAATGAAGTTTATATATTGTCCTCATTGATCAGAAGAACAAAGGGAAAGATGTTTCTTAAGTATGTTAATGTCTATCCATGAATAGAGGACATGTGGTTATGCCCAGTAGTTTATCGTAGCATCTTTAACATCCTTCGCTACTTGGTTCGGATTCCTGGTAGAGATGAGTGAATTTGTTTGTGGCATTGAATTCCTCATTTTTTTAACTCACTTTCTGTGGCTGCATTTGTAGACAATTGTTTAATTTTAAAAAGAATAATATTCACTGCATTGCTATCCTTGTCCTGCTGTCCCCATAGTCAATCATCCAATCCTTCATACTTCTTCTTATACCCTTTCCTTGCTTTTCACACTTCAGCGGGTCCTGTGCATCTACAGCTGAGCAACCCAGATCCATGAATGCTTCTGCACACAGGACTTCAATGCAACAAGGTCAGTGCCCGGTTTCTCTTCTCAACTAAGTGATTGTATATTGTTTAGTTTTATATATTGGAACACAAACCTTACTATTCTATGATTCTATGATTCTATGATACACGTGTTGAAGAAGTGAATGTACACTGTGATTCATTAAACAGTAAGTTTTCAAATGATGCAGAAAGACAACTTTTTCCAATTATGCACAAGACATTTTATGTTTAGTAGATTATCATTAGGTGTGATAAATATCATTATAAGGAAATATTTAGTGTAATAATATATTCAAATTGGACAGGCAAGTATGTGTGAGTTATCACCCTGCTTAAAACAACTGCTAAATAGATGAGCTTTCTTGTTTCACATACTGTGTAAAATATGAAGGGCTAAGAACAACTTTTTCTACATATTAATTGGGAATTAAACGATACACATACACAAATCATGGAACTGTGAATGCATTTGTTACCAAATTGAACCATGGACATACAATTTATAAAACAGTCGTTCTGCTGATGTGAAAGCTCAGACATAGCTGTTGACAGTGTGTGACCTAATTAAACACCTATCAAGTATACATTGGATACTGTAGCACTAAAACCACATGCATATTTAAATGCCAATGTTTTATGAATAGATGACTAACACACTATGTAACCCAAATTCAGTATATCACAAAAGTGAGTACACACATCAAATTTTTGTAAATATTTTATTATATTTTTTTCATGGGACAACACTGAAGACACGTTGATAAATTGTAAAGTAGTCAGTGTAAATTGAGAGTACACTCTAAACAACTCCACATTCAGCCATTAATTGTCTAAACTGCTGACAACAAAAGTAAGTACACCCTCAAGTGAAAATGGCAACATTGTGCTCATACTGTCTTTTGTTAGCCGCCATTATTTTCAAGCACTGCTTTAACTCCCTTGGGTATGGAGTTCACTAAAGCTTCACAGGTTGCCACTAAAATACTTTTTCACTCCTTCATGACAACGTCACAAAGCTGTGTGTTAGAGACGTAGCACACCTCTACCTTACGTTTCTGGATGCCCCTCAGATGCGCAATAGGGTTTAGGTCAGGACACATGTTTAACAAGTCCAGCACCTTTACCCTCAGTTTCTCTACCAAGTAGTGGTCATTTTGAAGGTGTGTTTGGGATAATTATCATATTGGAATACTACTTTGTTGCCCAGCTTTTCGAAAGGGAGGGGATCATTATCTCCTTCAGCATGTGCAAGATGGCATCCATGGTTCCCTCAATGACTGTAGCTCTCCACACGCTGGCAGCACTCGTGCAGCCTTAAACCATGATGCTCCCACCGCCATTCTTGACTGTAGGCAAAACATACACTTTGTACTCCTCGACTGGTTGCCGCCACACACACTTGACACCATCTGAGCCAAATAAGTTTATCTTGGTCTCATCAGGCCACAGGACATGGGTCTTTTAATTCATTTCCTTAGTCTGTTTGTTTTCAGCAAACTGTTTTCAAAATTTCTTGTGCATCATCTTTAGAAGAGGCTTCTTTCTTGGATGATAGCCAAGTGGACCAATTTGAAGCAGTGTGCAGCTTTTGGTCTGTGCACTGACAGGCTGATCCCCCACTACTTTAAACTCTGCACCAATACTAGCAGTACTCACACGTCTATTTTGAAAAGTCAACCTATAGATGTGATGCTAAACATGTGCACTCAACTTCTTTGCTCGACGATGTCAAAACTTGTTCTGAGTGGAACCTGCCATTTTAAACCACTGTATGGTCTTGGCCACAATGCTGCTGCTCAGTTTTAGGGTGTTGGCAATTCTTTTCAGATTCTCAGAGAATTTTTGCCATGAGGTGCCTTGTTGAACTTCCAATGACCAGTATGGGACAGTATGTGAGTGATAACCAAATTTAGTGCACCTGCTCCCCATTTACACCTGAGACCTTGTAACACTAAGTCACATGACATTTCGAATGGTAAATGGCTGATTGGGCACAATTTCGCCATTTTCACTTAGGGATGTACTCACTTTTATTGCCAGTAGTTCAGATATTAATGGCAGTGTGGTAAGTTATTTAGACCAGTGGTCCCCAACCTTTTTTTCACCAGGGACCGGCTTCACGCAAGACCATTTTTGCATGGCCTGGCAGGGTGGGGTGGGGCTTAGTTCATATGGGGTGGGTCTAAAGAGAGGGTTGGAGTTTAGGACCTTGTTTCTCAGAAAATAAGACAGTGTCTTACTGTATATAAATTTTTGCTCCCAAAGATGTGCTATGTCTTATTTTCAGGGTATGTCTTAGTTTTCCATCCCCTTACAGCCACCAATACATATCCCTATCATCCCCTTGCAGCCCCCAATATCCTGATCATCACCTTGCAGTCCCCAATATCCCCATCATCATCTGGCAGCCCCAATATCCCCATCATCCCTTTGCAGTCCATAATATTCCCATAAATCCCCTTGCAGTCCATAATATTCCAATCATCCCCTGGCAGCCCATGATATCCCCATCATCACCTTGCAGCCCAACCCATACACTGCACCCTATTCCCCATCATCCTATTGCAGTCCATAATATCCCCTTTCAGACCCCAATTATGGTACCTGCAAAGAAAAACCACACACCAACACACACTTTCTCACCGGTCACCAGTGCCGCTCTCAGCTCCCTGCCTAAGATGCCATCAGCCAATCAACGGACCATATGTAACGTCATGTAATGACATTAGCTACTGACCTCTGATTGGCCGCCAGGCTCACCGTACATCTACTTCGGCATTCCTCTTATAATAGTGTCTGGTGGGAGCCACATCCACCTCGCACAGTGAGCTCTGAGGCAGCGCAGAGCACTCTTTCAGTGTGTAGTGCTGGCCTGAGGCAGTGCTGCGGACCAGTACAGAGAACCAAACAGCCCTGTCCAGATCCAATGACCTGTGGTTGGGGACCCCTGATATGGACTGCACACCAAATTTACTGTTTTGCAAGCTGTACACTGACTACTATTAGTGATCCTAAACCCAGAAACTGACCCCCCCCCGCATCTTTAGACCTGTCCCTGCACCCCCTCTTATCATTTCTAGCCATCCCTTTTGCAGAAAAAATCGCTTTTGTAAAGTAAGAGAAAAAGTTATATTACTTTGTCCTGTGTGAGTTCTCTGTTTCTGAGGAAGCCGCAATGGGCGGGGCTGTGTGCTGCTGCCTTGTAATTATGCACGCCCCTCTCTGCTTCTAAGAGCCTGGCCGCGTCATGAAAGGGGCGGGGCTAAATCGCGTCATGCCGGAGCCCAGCCCCCTTTCATGACGCGGCCAGGCTCTTAGAAGCAGAGAGGGGCGTGCATAATTACAAGGCAGCAGCAGACAGGCACGCCTATTGCGGCTTGCTCAGAAACAGAGAACCACACAGGACAAAGTAATATAACTTTTTCTCTTACCTTACAAAAGCGATTTTTTCTGCAAAAGGGATGGCTAGAAATGATAAGAGGAGGTGCAGGGACAGGTCTAAAGATACGGGGGGTCAGTTTGTGGGTTTAGGATCTCTTTAAAGCAAAGTGTCATAACTTCAGTGTTGACCTACAAAAAGGTATAGTAAAATATTTACAAAAATCACTTTTGTGATAAACTGTAAAGGTATAGCACCATTTGATATAATTATCTCCAGTTTCAGATATTTGTTTGACACACCAAAGTAAACCAAGAAGAAATAATGAAAAAAATGGATGTCCTATATGTTTGCAATAGCATAAACTAATTTATGTTATGAACGTTACTGAAAAATTACATTTACCCTTTACTATATCTGTCTATGACACAGCTGTCTGTGATTGGTTCATGAATTCCCAGGTCTTAGCACCCAAAATGTGTTAATCTAAAGATCTAATTATTTTCATTTGTAAGTCAAAAGCCATTGAATCCCTTTTCAGAATGAAAGTGCTTCTGTCAATTGAAATGAATGACCAACCAAGTAATGCATAGATGTTGTAAATTTTCCATGTTGAAAGCCACTATTTGTTAGAGGGGTTTTTCACTAAACTGATATTGATGTCCTAAGGAAATGTCAAGAATACAAGATCACTGGGAGAGCAAAACTCAGTACTCTACCATCCTTCTAGGGGGAATGTAAACTGTGTGATGGAGTAGAACACCACCGCTTCATCACACTGGTTATTGGCATCTCATGGGAACTGTAGAACAGCTCTCAAGAAAAAAATGGAGCTTATCGGCAGTATCTGGGCACTGTGATGGCGCAGTAATGCCCTGCTACATCATATTGTTTACATCTGACCACTGCCAGAGATAATTGTTGAGGGGATCATCCCCCGATCAATATGATATGAATGACTTATTCTTAGGATAAACCTCTTAAACAGTTCTGCTTTGGCTCATACAGGGGCTGGGAATGGGCACTAATACCTCTACTACGTTAGAAAACTAGCAAAGATTATATGAAAGGTGACCATGGATATTAGACTTAAGTTAATCATTTTGGCTCGACTGGCCAAACAACTAATGTTCTTTAAATGAATACATGGTTTATTTCAAATTGGCACTCATCCTGTTTGGCTCAGTTGTTAAACTCTAACCTGAAACAAATTAAAACAAAGAGCATATCCAGAACATTAGCAAATAAAATATTTTCATAAATCAAGATTTTATCTTTGTTTGTATTTTATTATGTCCTGAAAGAGTCCTAATACTCTTATCAGATTAGATTTGTGGCTTCAACACTAATTATGAAATACTGCACTATATGTGAAACTGCTGAAAATACACTTTCTAAACTGTAACAAAGTAATAAAAGTCTAGTGCAATAAATTTCAAGCTTGAAAATTACAAGAGCCCAAAAGTTGCTCATGAAGAAGTGATAATAATGTTAGGCATATATTGACTTGGAAAGCTTTTCAACATACTGTAAACCATAAATCTAAAAGTATTTTTAAAAGTATTTTCAAAGTAAGATCAAAATTTGAGAAGATTCCCAGACAAATGCAACCAATAATTCAAGAGGAAACTACATGGACACACCACAGACATCATAAAAGTAACACGGGCATGATACTCTAAAACAGAATAGAAAAAGGAGAGAAAGACATACCAGACTACAGGGAGAGAAATATGCACAGGTAAAATAAGGACATGGGAAATTGCAGCGAAAATAACAGAGTTAAAGGCCATTCAAGGAAATTGACAGATAATGGGGTCCACAAGAAAAAGGAATCCGGTGTAAAGCATATCTCCCATAAACTACTATCTAAAGTGCAATAGTGACCATTGCAAATAAACTAAGTAAGGCTGCATACTTATAATCTGAATCCAAGTAAAGTGCATCTCCCGGTATAGATACGTTTCAGGACAGGCCCTTCCAATGACCTCAACATCAATTTGAGCTATAAATACCATGATATGAATATTCATTTCTTGAATATTAAAGTGTTTATTCAACATAGAGGGAGAGTCTCAACAAGTATTTTCAGAAAGGAGACCTCTGTTAACTCTTTTCTACATGCCTCCTCAGCGCACACAGTTTTTGCACCTACAGAGAATATACTCTGAGGAATCTACCTTTGCGGACTGAGGGAGAGATTTTTGTCTCCGAGATGTAGCGAAGGTGCATTAGGAGAGGCTACTGGAGAGCCAAAAGGGCTTCTTGCCATAAGTTACTATGACTCTAAAAAGAACATGGAGACCAATGACCCCTTAGTTGTGAGATTTATCACTACCTTCAGCAATCAGTGGCAATCAATTAGGGGGATCCTTAACCGTCATTGGAAAGTTTTGAAAACAGGACTTACTCTCAATTATTTTCTTTCTGAGAGGCAGTTGATGATGGCCAAGAGGGGCAGGAGCCCTCAGGGATACGCTGGTGCATAGTCATTATGTAAGAAAGTCATTATTTCCATTTAATACAGGACAGCTAATATGAGGATATTATCCCTGTGATTCCTGCCTCTCCTGTAAAAACATCATAACACCAAAAACTTTCAAAACATCAGATGGGTCTACAGAGTATGAAATCAGACAGTATATCTCACGAAGTACCAGTGACATCATTTATTATGCGACCTGCAGGTGTGGTCTTATTTATGTCGGACTAACCTCCAGGGAGCTGAGAAGGTGCACTAGGGTACAAGAGAGAGATACTCTGGCAGCACAGGATAATGATGAAATCGAGACACCTAGAACTCTCCCTTGCCACTTCAAAACACACCATAACTGTAATCTCGAGAGTCTCCAAATCCATGGGATTGATAAGGTTCATCTTGGCATATGAGGTGGGGATATAAGGGAAGCATTAGCGAGACTAGAATAATAATTTTTCATGTATCTTTTAATAAGATGTATAGTAGACGGGCTACAAATAAACTACAGGAAGGTGAAAGGAAATGGGAGACTTTTATAAGCCACCTGAATAGGACTTGTGCACAATATATACTCTATGAGAATACACAAGCTAGAAATAGGTGGAAACTACTACGGCTAAATAGAGCTATCAGAGGTGCAATAAGTGACAAAAACAAAGAACTTAGAGAATTAAAGAAAATAAGCAGTAATGAGGCTTTAAATAATTATAAAAAAAATTAAATAAGTTCTGTAAAAAGGAAATCAGCACAGCAAGGATTAAGACAGAGAGACTCATTGCCAAAAAAGTAAAGATCAAAAAATATCCTCTAACTTCATTAACAGTAAGAAAAGCAAAAATTATGGCCCCCTCAAAAATGGTGAATCTCGCCAATCGGCTAAATGCCGGGACATCCACTACTTCTTAAGGAAACATGCTTTAATCATAATCACAGACACAGATTCTTTAGTTTAAGAGTAGTGAGACTATGGAAGGCTGCCTCATGATGTTGTGGAGGATGATACACTACTAAAATTAAAGAAAGTCCTGCATACCTTTCTTGAAATATATAATGCTACCAGCTATGTGTACTAGATTCTTTGAACAGATGTCGCCCCAGGGAACTAGTGTGATTGCTATATGTGGAGTCAGGAAGGAATGTTTCCTCTAACATGGAGCTTAGTGTCTGCCCCATGAGGTTTTTGCATCCTCGCATCAATATATTAGTCCATAGGTTGAACTTGATGAACTTAAGTCTACCTTCAACCGTTAAAACTATGAAATTATACAAGAAAATTTTAAAATTAACTTTAGGGTTATCATTTTTTGCCAAAATGCCTGTTTAGCTAAAATAGGCAAAAAAGACTTGACTACAACAGTGTTACATAGATTATTTTGTACAATGTTAGTTTAAAAATTAAACTAAACATCAAAGTATACTTATTGGGGGCTTGATTCATCAGAGCCCTCACACAATAAATCTGGCATAAAATCTTTGAAAACTCAGAGTTGCACTCAAAGATTGCACCTTTTTACATTTTAACACCAGCTTCTCCCAGATCCAACAAAATAGGCATAGCTTGGTTGACAGGGGTGGGATGCCATAGTTCGTCTAATTTATGATGAGCTATGGTCGCGTTCCATACACCAGAAGACTCAGTCCAGCGCCTGATTAGAGGGAAGGCTCTGGTATAGCTTATGGAGGCACATTCTACAAGTCAGGAACTCCAGATTCATGAAGATGCATGCATCTCTTCATGAATTAAGAGCATCTGACTCCAGCATGCCCCTTCATTAAGACTGGCATTAAGAAATCCAGCCTTGATGAATGGAGCCCATTGTGTTTTTTGCTATAGAAACCTATCCCCCAACCCTATTATATTCTGATCTCTTCAGATTTCGCATGCTAAAGCCAGTCATATACCGTATATACTCGTGTATAAGCCGACCCGTGTATAAGCCGACCCCCCTACTTTTGCCCCAAAAATCTGGAAAAACCTATTGACTCGTGTATAAGCCGAGGGTGGACCTCAGCACAGGTATACAGCCCCCAGCAGTGTGGTATACAGGCCCCCCCCAGTGGTATACAGGCCTCCCCAGTGGTAGTATACAGCAGCCCCAGTGGTAGTATGTAGCATCCCCAGCAGCCCCAGTGGTAGTATACAGCAGCCCCAGTAGTATATACAGCCCCAGTGGTAGAATACAGGCAGCCCCAGTGGTATATACAGCCCCAGTGGTGTATACAGCCCCAGTGGTAGTATATTGCAGCCCCAGTGGTGTATACAGCCCCAGTGGTAGTATATTGCAGCCCCAGTGGTGTATACAGCCCCAGTGGTAGTATATTGCAGCCCCAGCGGTAGTATACAGCCCCAGTGGTAGTATATTGCAGCCCCAGCGGTAGTATACAGCCCTAGTGGTAGTATATTGCAGCCCCAGTGGTGTATACAGCCCCAGTGGTAGTATATTGCAGCCCCAGTGGTGTATACAGCCCCAGTGGTAGTATATTGCAGCCCCAGCGGTAGTATACAGCAGCCCCCGTAATCCAGGGCCCCCCCAGCCTGACTCCGGTCACCTGTAAAGGAAACTATACTTATCACAGTGCCGCTGTCCGCGCCCACTGTCCGCGCCCGCTCGCAGCTGCCGACCGCGATCCTCCATCTTGCGTCTTCTTCCTGTTTCCTGTGCTCGTCGCAGGGAATGACGTCATTGCCCGCGACGAGCACAGAAACAGGAAGAAGACGCAAGATGGAGGATCGCGGTCGGCAGCTGCGAGCGGGCGCGGACAGCGGGCGTGGACAGCGGCACTGTGATAAGTATAGTTTCCTTTACAGGTGACCGGAGTCAGGCTGGGGGGGCCCTGGATTACGGGGGCTGCTGTATACCGATGTATACATCGGTATGTACCGATGTATACATCGGTATACAGCACTGACTCGCGTATAAGCCGAGGGGGGTACTTTTCAGCCCAATTTTTGGGCTGAAAAACTCGGCTTATACGCGAGTATATACGGTACATTAGACTGCTGTCATCTGAATGATCATTTGACCGATCATTCAATTGATATCCAGCTTGGTCAGCTCTCCCATATATAGAAGCACTCATATGTCAGAGTGCTTCTGTGTTCTTTGTGAAAAAGACCTTGCCAGATTCATCTGGCAGAGGTATTTCTCTGTTTGAGAATGTGGTTAGCACTCCAAAGTCAGGCATACCCGATCCACATCTCCTCTGAGTTGGCCGGTGTTCTCATACACATTAGATTGTCAACCAAAACCATCAATAGTATGCTTGACAAACATTAGTGTAAAGAGTATAGGGGCCTTAACATTAGCTTGCATCAGTTGAAAACCCATAAATTAAAGAAAGATGTTTTATAACTTCAGTTATGATATCCATGCTCAAGGTTTTAAATAACATAGAAATATTAATTGCATCTCAAACATAAGTATTTCAAAACAGAAATATTAGTAAATGCTTAGAGCTGATTTTTTTGAGCTGAACAAAAAAATAATAAATGATGTACTATAAAGACAAATCCAAGTCTGCTCTTATTGCAATTTAGGATTTTTATATTGTGTAACTAATAAAATAATTTTTTTTTTTATATTTCTGGTGAACTCAACTTTTCCTTTTATAAAATTATTGCCTGCAAAAACAATATTTTTAATAGCATAGGTGTCCAATTATATTGGTATAAAGTGACGCATAAACTATGTGATGGAAAACAGATTAATGATGGCAGTGAATTTTGAAAGGTAACAAGATAGTAGAACTTGGGTTAGGAGGCTTGAATAGCCTTGGCTGTATGCAGCACAATGCAGCTGGGGAGCAGAACAGACTGGAGTGGGGTTAAGAATTTAGCACTCAGTCTTGGAATACATTTTTGGATGGTAACCCAGTAAGTGCTTTGAAATGGCTGATGTCCTTGCTCCTTTACATGAATATGGACTTTTTGGAAAACTTTAAAGGAAACTTGAATGAAAAAAAATAAACTACACAAAGACAAAATGTAAGTAAAAATATACTTCAAGCCATCCTTGAATACTTGATATAGTAAAACAAAAAAGAAGACTGTTGTGGATTTAGTGGATTTAGAAAGATCACATAATTATGCTCCGGTTGTTGTAATATTGTAAAATGACTTAAGCACTAAAAAAAAAATTAGCAGACATTTGTGAAATAAAACAGAAAAAAAGGATTAGTTTTAATTCAAGTTGGAGATAGCTACCTGTGTCTTATTGAAAGCCAGCACATCTTAATTGTCGTTTCCACGCAAAAGGAAAAAAAAAATTAAGTAAATGGTAAAAGCAGAATTTTGGAAAAAGATTAATGGCACAATTTACTTTTTATCAGATCCAAAAGTTATTAAAGCTGTTTCCAACATGTAAGATTTAATGTGTTTTCAGGAAAAATTGAGTAAAGCTACAATTTAGTTGGAAGAGCCACATGGTATGCTTCCTTTTCAATTAGAAATGTATTTAAAATGTTTAATATTTAATGTTTAATGTCATAAATAGCATATAGCTTTATTTTTCTACATGTTCATTAAACAGAACCCAGTATATGACTAGCTACCAACAACTTACACGTATTTTTCTCTTTATAAGATGCATCGATTATGAGATGCACCCCCACATTTGATAAAGGAAAAGAGGAAAATATAATTTTTAATGTTAAATGGGATTCACCTTATAATGCCAGTGTCCATCTTACAATCAGTATATATGTCCCCCATGTGGCACTGTCCCCTATGCTGGCACTGTCCCCTATGTGGCACTGTCCCCCATGTGGCACTGTCCCCCATGCTACCACTGTCCCCATGAAGCACTGTCCCCCATGCTGGTATTGTCCTCCATGTGGCACCGTCCCCCATGCTGGCATTGTCCCCCCATGTGGTACTGTCCCCCATGCTGGCACTGTCCCCCATTCTGCAGCACACTTAAAAAAATAAATGAGCATACTCACCCCTCTCCTCACTTCCTGCTGTCCGCGCCATCCCCACCGTCTGCTGTGCTGGCATCTGGTCCTGTGAGCAGCGCGCGGTGATGACATCATTATGCAGCGACGCTCACAGGACCAAATGCTGGCAAACACAGTGGGGATGGCACGGACAGCAGGGAGCAAGGAGAGGGGTGAGTATGCTCGTCCTCCCAGGGATAGTCAGTGCTTTCCACGCTTTCATTGCATGGAAAGCAACTACTACCCAAACAGGATGCAGCCTCCTGACAGCTCTCGGACACCGCTCCACAAGCCCCCCTCCCTACCGCACAACAGAGTGTTGTTTCGCATTATAAGACGCACCCCCCACTTCCCCTCAACATTTAGGGGAACAGAAGTGTGTCTTATAATGTGAAAAATACAGTAAGGCCCCTTACACGGCAGATGCGGTACATCTGCTGGTTATGCCACAAATCAGCAAAAATGCTGATGTGAAAAGGGCCTAAAACATAAATACTAAAATATTTTAAAAAAAGACTTGTGTCAGATGTCTAAGACCTACAAGTCACAAAGGCCATTATCATCCATAGATTTTTATGGCACCCAAGAGTACTAACCTATGTCTTGTTGCTTTTTAGATAACATGGCATTTCACAAGCAATTCAATGACCTAACTTAACAATTTTTGCCTAATATGCTGCTGACCCACTTGGTACCTCCAAAAAAGCTCAGATATGTTTATAGTATTTACTAGGGATGTGCATACCCGTTGATGTTCGGGGTCTGCAGATCTAACCAGAACTTGAGCCTGAAGACGGACTGTAAAGTTATAAAAGGGTGGCTAAGATGGCTGAAGTCTGTAAAAATAAGCAAAACAGTGGTTGAATATCAGCATCATACTTACCAAGGACCGCACATTTGTACTTCTGGGACACTCATTAACTTTCTGTTTATTCACTGCACTAGCCACCACAGCCAATCATAGACATCCACTCTCTGTGATAGCATCTGTGATTGGCTGATATGCCCCTCACTCTTTATGCCGGTGTCAGTGATTGGTTGCCATTGGCAACAAACCTGCCATCATAGGGATTTCATAAAGAAATAAATTATTTAAAAAATTGACATATTTCGGATTCTAAGCATAGATAAAAAGGGCAGCTATGGGCTGCGACCCAGAGCTGTCTTGCTTTACCTTGGCTGGCAAGTAAAAATAAAGGGGAGCCCATTTTGTTAATATTTAAATAAATAATAATAAAATAAAAGTGTGGGCTTTGCCCTATTTTTGATTGCCTGCCAAGGTAACAACCAAGCAGGCTGGTATTCCCTTCGTAGTGAGGCTCATAGTTATTGGGCCCCCTAGGCTACAGAATAGCAGTCTGCAGCTGCCCCAGAAATTGGCAGATTCATTAGAAGCGCCAATTCCTGATACTTTACCTGACTCTTCCCAACACTCTGGTGCTGTGGAATCAGGTGTTAGAAGGGGTTAATGACAGCTGACTATTGACAGCTTGTCATTAAGACCAGATTGATAATGTTCAGGTCTCTATGAGACCCGCACATTATCAATCCTGTGAGTAAATAGTTAATATAAACACACACAGAGAAAAAAAATTATTTGAATTAAAACACACAGACAATCCTCATTTTTTTATTTAATTAACCCCAAATACACACTTTGATGGTAATCTGCAATGAGGTCCCACTAAGCATAGGATCCTGGCAAGATCTGCTACATCCAGACACTGCAACAATGGCGCAAACGTCATCTCGCTGCAGTCTTCAGGATCACACTTACTGCCATGGGGACCGTTGACATCACTCACTGAGTAACTGAGGGCACAACACAGCAGTGAACTCAAGTGACCCCACTGCTGGATAGTGGGCAATAGTGGTACAGCAGTCTGGCAATCTGGCAGCTGGTTCAAGTGAGTTCACAGCACTAGTTTTCCTTGCCATGCATTCAGTTGAACTTGCTGCCCAGTTGCCAGACTGCTGTGCCACTGTGTCCCGCAGTCTGGCAGCAGGGTCACTTGTGTTCTTTCACTGACACGTGGAGCATTCAGTGACTCAGTGAGTGATGTCACAGCTCCCCACAGCAGTTAGTGTGATTCTAGAGATTGCAGCAAGAGGACACTTGTTCCATTGCTTTAGTCTCTGGATGTAGCAGGGCCAGGATCGTGTGCTTCATCAGACCTCATTGTGGATTACCAAAGGATATGTCTAGGGTTAATAAATGGGAAAATGAGGATTGTCTGTGTTTCATATAAATGATTTTTCTCTGCGTGTATGTATTTTAACTATTTACTCAGAGGATTGATAATGGGCAAGTCTTATAGTGGCCTGACAATATTATTCTGGGCTTAAAGACAAGCTGTCAATTCTCAGCTGTCATTAACTCCTTCTATCACCCCAGTGCCACCACACCAAGACATCCGGAAGAGCCAGGTAATGCGCCAGGAATTGACACTTCTAATGAACGCGCCAATTTCTAGGGTGGCAGTGGGCTGCTATTTTATAGTCTGTGGAGCCCAATAACTATTTGCCTCACCACGCTAAAAATACCAGCCCCCAGCTGCCTGATTTTTACCTTAGCTGGCAATAAAAATAGGGCAAAGCCAACACATGTGTTTTTAAATTATTTATTTAAATAATTAAAAAAAAAATGGGCTCCTCTGTATTTTTGATTGTCAGCAAAGGTAAAACCAGACAGCTAAGAGTGGCAGCCCATAGCTGTCTGCTTTATCTGCACTGAGAGTCAAAACTACTATGTCAGCAGGTTCATTGCCAATAGCAACCGATCAAAGATACCACCACAATAGTTGAAGAGCGCAACAGCCAATCACAGATGCTATATAAAAATATAAGGGGAGACAACAGAGGCGCAATAGTGCCCTATCATTTGGCATAGATTAGGGACTAATCGGTACAAACAGGTCTGCACTAACCTGATTCAGTTGTGAATCCCACAACTGGAATAAAGGCGTTGGTTTTAGTAATGTAGGCTGCTGCTGGACCTCCACCTCCACGGGCCGTGGGTGCTTCAAAGGTTCTGGGATCAAAGGTGTATCACAGTCCGCGCTGCCCGATCGTCCAAAGGATCACAAGGGAAAACAATGTTTCAAACGAAATTCTCTTTATTCCTATAAACCGACGCGTTTCGGCGCCCAATCCTGGCACCGTCCTCAGGGTATGTACCCTGAGGACGGTGCCAGGATTGGGCGCCGAAACGCGTCGGTTTATAGGAATAAAGAGAATTTCGTTTGAAACATTGTTTTCCCTTGTGATCCTTTGGACGATCGGGCAGCGCGGACTGTGATACACCTTTGATCCCAGAACCTTTGAATCACAGATGCTATCACAGAGAGTGAGCATCTGTGGTTGGCTGTTGGAGTCAATGCAGTGAATAATCAGGAAGTTAATGAGTAGCCCAGAAGTACAAGTGCGGTCCTCGGTAAGTAATGATGCTGATATTTAATCAATGTTTTGCTAATTTTACATCCCCCAGCTGAACACAAATCTGAACAATAACACAGATTTCTCAGGGAAGTCCATGTTCAGGGTCTGTGCTCGATCACTTGGTGTTTGATATGGACCCCAAACTTTGCAGTTTGGGTTCGCCCATCAAGAGGGAGTCCATCTTAACTTTTTCAGCAATTTATATTAGATTAGTCTTATGGTTGATTTTCATACGCTGTATATTAACAAACAAGGTTCCTTAAGGCTCCCATATACTTTAAATTAAGTCAGGCAAACCAGCCAAATTTTGGTTGCATTACCTGACCAATTTGTTGTGTAGAGATGCCTTCTGATGAGAATTTACTGCCCGATCTTTTTATTGTCGTGGAAAATAAGACTATCCAAAGAGTCTGACAGCAGCTAAATTCTCTCCCCGTACAAAATTGAGTTGGATAGGTGACTGCTAAAAGTTTGGTTGATGATTACTTCATCTGTATGATTCTGTGCCTTCATTCATCCTTTGTTCAAACCACTGCTGTGTACATAAAGCTACATTTGAATAAAATGAAAATATTTCCTATGATTGCAGTAAATCCTCAAATTATCCTTTATCCACTCATTGTACAACTTCCAACTCCTCTCAGCTGGAGTAGCCATATACTTGACTACTGGAAAATATTAAAAAAATAAACTGTGGAAAGGAAAAACACTTAACGGCATAGACTAGTTTAATAGCTTAGCAGTGATTATCAACAATATTAATGTCTTACATTATTTTATGGCTCACTCATCATTTTTAATTACAGACATGGGACATATGAGTTTAATAGGTCTTGATTAAATCAGAATATTTTGTTACTAATGACCGGGTCAGAAACAGCAACTTTTGCTCATAAACACTGAAAAAAATTGCTAGCTATGCATGTTTCATGCCAGGCCATTATGGTGTCTTCAAAGCAGGCTGACATCTTCTCTGGTTACATGCTGGAACTCATAAAACTTCTGAAAGTGTTATATTGGTCTAGTAAAACTGGCAGGCACAAGAGGAGTAATTCTTGTAGCTGTTTTGGGGGTGGGGCGATATTAAGTATTTCACACATGCTATGGAAAATGTTAGAGACTTTAGTGTTCAGTGTTATTCCGAGGATAATGAGAAACAGACAATATGATGTCTGGATGTTTTAGTACATCATAACGTAATAGAAAGATCCTAGAAAAAAGTGGAAACAAAGAACGGAATCTGGTCAATGTGTTAGTACTTAGCATATTTTTATGCAAGCCTTTGCCTAATGTGACAAATGCCTTTTTAAGCATGCCATAGTCTCCATATTGGGGCTTATGCAACTAAATACATATATGTTTTATTAAGGGGAAAATGTATGTTTCTAGTCATTATATAGACCATCCACTGAAATGGATTACATAGAAAACATTTCTTCAAAGTAGAATACGTACGTAATGCATAAGAGACACCCTATCACATGGGTTATGTTTCTGCCATAAATCTGCCATAAATTCTTATGAAAATCCATTGTAGAATGTAAACTGTTCAACCCATAGCTTTTTGTCCCGACACCAACAGACTCAGCCAAGTGCTCCTGTGTTGTTTCATGAGACAACCGCTGCCTAGCTCCTCTTGTAGTAGCTTATTTCCTTTGCTGAACAAAAGGATCGGCCATTGAAATTCTTACTGTCCGATGCTTCTGTCCCCAAAGATCATATGTCGGGGAAGAGTTGGGAGGTCTACATATACTTTAGATCGTTGACAAGTGTCACCAAAATCAGTTTTTTCTAACGCGTATTGGGTACATCCATATACCCATTGTAATTCAATGAACTAATCATCAGCTTCTTCCCATGCAATATGTATCAATAAGGCCAAGATCACACAGAAAGCTGCATTAGAAAAAACCTGAGAAAAATATTGAATGTTTATGGATTTTAATATTTTCATCATGGTCATTATTGCTTACATACATTCAATACAATACAGTACAGTAGATTAGCTTTATTGAATCATAATGGAGTCTGTGTGCGGATCTGTTGACAAATCCTTGGCACAAATCAATAACTGAACCTTGATTTTTGGCTCAAATTATCAGAAAAATTCTTAGATGGCTTCACCTAGGGCATATCTGAATCTTTTCAACATAATTTTATAAACTTGCTGTGAATTTTAATATCTGAAGTGATTTCATCTTACCTCAAGGATTTATTCTGAAGTACGAAACTATAGTTTAATACATTAGTCACCTGTATTACCATCAATTTGCCAGAAGATCTTTATCAGGATTTAGGTGCACAATCCATCTACAATCATGCATATATGAACATGGCCCATCTCTCCCATTTACTACCGTGTTTTCAAAAAAATATAGGACCAACCCCAAAAATTAGCCCTAACAGGACTTTTAGGGATTTTTTATAGTATGCTTAAAATACAAGCCCAGCTCCAAAAATACAGTTAGGTCTATATATATTTGGACAGAGACATGATTTTCTCATTTTTGTTCTGTATATTACCGCAATGATTTTGAACAAAGCCATTCAGATGCAGTTTAAGTCCAGATTTTCAGCTTTAGTTCAGTGGGTTGAACTATTGCATAAAAATGTGAGGAACCAAAGCATTTTTTAAACTCAATCCTTTCATTTCAGGGGCTCAAAAGTAGTTGGACAATTTAAATATAAATATGTTAATTTCTAATACTTGGTTAAAAAGCCTTGTTGGCAATAACTGCCTCAAGTCTTGAACTCATAGACATCACCAGATGCAGTTTTTCCTCCTTTTTAATGCTCTGCCAGGCCTTTACTGCAGTGATTTTTAGTTGCTGTATTTTTATCGGCCTTTCTATCTAAAATTTAGTCTATAACAAGTAACATGCATGCTCTATTGTGTCGAGATCAGGTGACTGACTTGGCCATTCAAGAACAGTCCGCTTCTTTGCTTTAATAATCCCTGTGATGCGTTGGCTTTATTTTTTGGGTCATTGTCCATCTGTATTATGAAACGCCGACAAATCATTTTGGCTGCATTTGACTGGATTTGAGTACACAGTATGTCTCTGAAAACCCCAGAATTCATCTGCCTGCTTCTATCCTGTGTCACATTATCAATAAACACTAGGGACACAGTGGCACTGGCAGACATGCATGTCCAAGCTATCATACTGTCTCCGCCGTGTTTAACAGATGATGTGGTATGCTTTGGTTCATGAGGTATACCATGCCTTTGCCATTTTTTTATCATTCTGGTAGAGGTTGATCTTGATTTCGTATGTTTAAAAAATGTTCTTGCAGAACTGTTCTGCCTTTTAAAGATTTTTTTTTAGCAAATTCCAATCTAGCCTTTTTCTTGAGGGCTATGAGTGGTTTGCACTGTGGAGTGAACCCTCTGCATTTACTTCCATGCAGTCTTCTCTCTATGGTAGATCTTGTATTTTGACACGCCTATATCCTGAGAGTGTTGTTAACTTGGTTGGCTGTGGTGAAGGGTTTGTCTTCATCATGGTAATTATTCTGTGATCATCCACCACTGTTGTCTTCTGTGGGCATCCAGGTCTTCTTGCATTGTTGAGGTACCAGTGCTTTCTTTCTGTACAAAATTGTAGATTTTGGCACTCTTAATATTGTAGCAATTTCTCAGATGGGGATTTTCTTATTTGCAGATAATGAATGGCTTGTTTCACCTGCATGGAGATCTCCTTGGAACACATGTTTACTTCTCAGCAACATCTTAAAATGCAAGCACCATACATCAAATCATCTCCAGGCCTTTTATGTGCTTAATTGAGAATGAAATAATGAAGGAATTGCACTCACTTGCCCATAAAAGAGCCTTTGTGTTAATAGTCCAATTAGTTTTGGTTCCTTTAAAAACAGAGTGGTGCATATAAAGGAGCTGAAACTCCTAAACATTTTATCCAATTTTAATATGGATACCCTCACATGAAAGCTAAACGTCTGCTCTTTATGTACATGTCCATTATATAACTATAACTTCAATAAGTTTCCATAAACAGGTAAAAAAAAAAAAATGTGTGTCAGTGTCCAAATATATATGTGCACCTAACTGTAAGCCCCAGTTGTGGTTCATTTTTGCATACCAAAGTAAACCTTAGTCAGCATCTTAAAGATGAATTGAAGTTAGATACATTTTACATTCTTGTCTTCATGTTCTAGACATAAAGAATCATATGAAGCTTTATTTGAATTACCTTTTGACATGCATGGCATACTTAAACAATTTAACATGCAGTCATAAGAAAAAATAAGAAATTATGCTTGGGTTTGCGCAAAAATTATTCCACACTTGAAATTTACACACCAGTTTTGGCAGCTTCACAAAAAAAGTGTACCAAGATGGGTTAGGACGGGCATTGCAATGCCCACACATATAATTCATGATCAGCTGTGATGTATATTATGCAAGAAATGTAAGTCTAGTCCATGTGACCACTTGTAAAATCCACGTGTGCCTGCAAACTAATCAGGTGCCTCCTATTTTACAACAATGCTTTGAAATTGGCATGTTTAAAGGTTGTCTTAATAAGTCAGTGCTTTAGTTTTCCAAATACTGTATAGGATGTTAAGGAGGACCCATCACCCCACTCCCATGGATGTGAATCTAACCCCAGCACTGAATGCAGCATGTCTGCTGCATTCAGGCAAGGGGTTCCCCATGGCTCTGTGGGGCTGCTACCCCGATATATAGGCTTATAAAAACTTACAGTAAAAATCCATGAAGGCAGGCCCTTGTGATTAAGGCACCTCGTCCACGGGGGCATTTCACGCCCCCTGCGTTTCTGTGCCGGCCATGTCCTCGCTGCCTTGCTCGTTCCCTTCATGTCCTCCTCGTTCTGCATATCCTTGTGGTGTTGACGCAAGCGCAAAGCAAGGTTGAGGTCTCGGTGCATGCCCCGCCTCCCGGTATGATGTCCTCTCATTTCTCCGCCCTGCTCCGTGTTGTGCTATGGAGAAGGGTGGGGAAATGAGAGGACGTCATAGCAGGAGGCAGGGCACCTCAACCTCAACCTCGCTCTGCGCTTGTGTCAACACCACAAGGATATGCAGAGTGAGGAGGACATAAAGGGAATGAGCAAGGCAGCGAGGACATGGGCGGCTCAGAGGCGCAGGGGGCGTGAAATTCCCCCGTGGATGAGGTGCCTGAATCACAAGGGCCAGCCTCCATGGATATTTACTGTAAGTTTTTATAAGCCTATATATCAGGGTAGCAGCCCCACAGAGCCATGGGGGACCCCTTGCCTGAATGCAGCAGACATGCTGCATCCAGTGCAGGACTTAGATTATAATCCATGGGGGGGGGGGTGACAGGTCCTCTTTAACTTTAGTATTTAAGTATTTTAAGTTTATTATTGAAAATACTAGCAATGATACAACGTCATGACACTGAGTGGCTCATATTCACCTCCTTTCTGTTTTTCTTTTTTAAATGGAAGGACAGATAATTATGTAAAGTTGCCTTCAGTGGGCCATTACTATAAACTATACCCCTGCTTAAAATTTTCCTCTGGCCTCCAAATATAAATATTGATTATGAATATCTATTAACAGTTCCGGCATATGTCCTTCCATCTTATCTCAGGACTGGGAGTTAGATATAAATCAGATGAACTCTTCTTACCTTTTCTTGACACATCATTGTTTTGCATAATATATTCTGTAATCTTCAGCCACTTAACATTCTTATGAACAATAAACAGAACATCCATACCTCTCTAGCTTGATGAATTTAATGTTTTTGTCCCCTTCCACCTCTTTAATGCAGTCCTGCCATTAATCTTGGAGTATATGTGATTTATGATATCACCACGACCCTGATTGATTGGTCTGACCTTCTAGATGTGAAAAGGCTTTGGCTCATCTACCATGCAGGTCTTCATATTCCCAGCTGTCTCTTATTAGAAGTCCATTTGTGCTGAACGTAAGAATCCTGCAGTTAGCCAATAAGTTAATTGCGAGTTGACATGCCTTTAATTATCCCTATATATATATATATATATATATATATATATATATATATATCGCTCTTATAGTTGACATTTTATATTTTGTTTTCCAGTATATCCAAGAACTGATGTTTTAACATTAACATTTAATATTGGGAGTTCAGAGTATTCTGCATTGGAGAGTTCCTAGTATACCAATAGAATTGCCCAAATAGCTTTCTTAATGTTATTATGTTCAGTGCTACCGAAAATAGCAACCTGCTGCTGAAGAATACTGCTGTACTTATTAAAGTTAGTTTATGTAGAGTAATGAAAACGCAAGACATTATCATCCAAAATGTATTTATAATAATAACTGTGCACTATAAAGCTGTAGAGAGAGAATTGGGCATCATTAAAAATAGAACAGTGTTTTGATCCCCCGTACAATGAAGTGTCTTGTAGAATGGTTTATTGTACTTGTATATTAAAGAAGCAGGAGTAATGTGACTTTGCATGATACACCCACTATAGGAGTACAATATTAGATCATGTTCTTAATCTTGTAACGTCTACCTTGACGGTGCATTTCTTTCATTAACATCCTAAACTACTAAATGAGTATAAACATTGTTTTTCAATCTTTGGCTAAGCTAGTACAATAAATGATTGGAAAGAAATATTTTCAACTCTGCAGGCTTAGTCTTTTTTAGCATTCAGCATTTTTTAACCTTTTACCATTGTGCATGGTAGTCAAGATTTATTTACAAACTTATGTCTGTTTGAGAAGGTTTTGTCTCTGACCATCGTAACTTTCCTATGTCTTTCAATTAATATAAATATAATATTGTTGTGTGCTGAAACATACTACTAGTAGACTTATAATGAGCTATATGCAATGTAGGAATGTTGACATCAAATCTCATCAATAAGCCTCAAAATTGTTGCCTTTTACCAAGAACTTTGACAACCAGCATAAAATCAATACAGGAGAGATCAGTACATATATGATGGAGAAAAAGTTAGAATGCAAGCCTGAATGTAAAGGTTTGGGGAATGAGCCCCATGAGTAGAAGCAGCATCATTACCTATATTACATTTTATTATTTCAAAGTAGCTTAATTATTATTATTATTATTATTTATTTATTTATATAGAGCTCCATTGATTCCATGGTGCATTACATGAGAAATAATCACTACAAACAAGTTAAAAATACAATGAGCAAACTAACAGTGACAGACCGATACAGAGGGAAGAGAGGACCCTGCCTTGCGGGCTTACATTCTACAGGGCAGTGGGGAGAGAGACAGTAAGCTGTCTGCTCTGGTGGTTCTGGAGCGCCGGGTCTGATGGTGGTGGAGCACCAGGTCTGATGGTGATGGAGCACCAGGTCCAGTGGTGGTGAAGTGGCACTGTGGTCAATGCAGGCTGTAGGCTGTTCTGAAGAGATGGGTTTTCAGGATCCGCTTGAATGTTCCGAGTGTGGGAGACAGTCAGATTTTTTGGGGTGCAGAATTCAGAGAATGGGGGATGCTCGGATGAAGTCTTGCAGGTGGTTAGATGAGGAACGTACAAGTGTGGAGGAAAGAAGGAGGTTTTTGGAGGATCGAAGATTACGAGTTTGATGATGTCGGGAGATTAATTCAGAGATATATGGGGGGACAGATTGTGGATGGCTTTGTAAGTCAGTGTTAGTAGTTTGAATTGGATACGCTTGGGAATTGGGTGCCAGTGGAGGGATTTGTAGAGGGGAGAAGTGGAGGAATAACGAGGAGAGAGGTGGCATTAGTCGGGCAGCAGAGTTAAGGACAGATTGGAGAGGTGCAAGAGTGTTAGCAGGGAGGCCACAAAGGAGGAGGTTGCAGTAGTCGAGGTGGGAGATTATGAGGACATGCACTAGTAGTTTAGTAGATTGAGGGTTGAGGAAGGGATGGATTCTGAAAATATTTTTGAGTTGGAGGCGGCAGGATGTGGCAAGGGCTTGGATGTGCGGTTTGAAGGACAGGATAGAGTCAAGGGTTACTCTGAGGCAACAGACTTCAGGTACAGGGCAAAGTGTGATGTCATTTATTGTGATAGATAGATCTGGTAAGGAAGGTGTGTGAAAGAGGAAAGATGATGAGTTTGGTTTTGTCTAAATTGAGTTTTAGGAAGCGAGAGGAAAAGAAGGAGAATATGACTGTTAGACACTCCGGGATACTGAACAGGAGAGAGGTGACATCTGGGCAAGAGAGATAGCTCTGAGTGTCATCAACATACAAGTGATACTGGAAGCCATGGGATTTTATGAGTTGTCCCAGACCAAGGGTATAGATTAAAACAAAGAAAAGCCACAGGACAGAACCTTGAGGGACATCAAAAGAGAGGGGATGGGCGAGGACGTCATGTGGGAGTGGGAGATGCTAAATGTGCGGTGGAAAGGTAGGAAGAGATCCAGGAGAGAGCAAAATCAGCGATGCCAATGGAAGAGAGGATATGTAATAGGAGACAGTGGTCAACTGTGTCAAATGCAGAGGACAGGTAGAGAAGGAGGATGGAGAACTGTCTGTTAGCTTTGGCTGTAAGTTATTAGTAATTTTGATCAGGGCAGTGTCAGTGGAGTGGTGGGGGAGGAAGCCGGATTGAAGGTTGTCAAAGAGAGAGTTGGATGAGAGGGGCATGAGAGTGCAGTGTGGACATGCTTTTCGAGAAGTTTGGAAGCAAATGGTAGTAGGGATATGGGCCAGTAGTTGGATGTAGAAGTTGGGTCGAGGGATGGCTTATTTAAGATAGGTGAAATTGTTGCATGTTTGAAAGCAGAGGAAAGGTACCAAAAGTTAGTGATAGGTGGAAGAGGTGGGTTAGGGCTGGGATAATGTGGTGGTGAGGTTGGGGAGGAAGTGGGATGGTATGGGGTCCAGTGCACAAGTGGTGAGATGCGATCTGGAGAGGAGGTGTTTAAGTTCTCCTTCAGTGATTGAGGAGGAGGTTAGTGGGGAGGGGAGGAGGGTTAGTGGGGGAGGGGAGTGGTCTGATATACATGGGGTTGTGGTGGTTGGGTAGCAAAGACTTGTCTGAACTGTTCAGTCTTGTTGGTAAAGTGTGTTGCAAAGTCTTCTGCAGAGATATGAGAAGTAGGAGGGGGCAGTGGGGGGGTAGAGGAGAGAGTTAAATGTGTTGAATAACTGCCTGGGGTTGTGGACAAAGTGGATTTGAGGGTAATGAGGTAATTCTGTTTAGTGGTGGTGAGTGCTGACTTGAATTTGAGCAGTGCTTGTTTGAATGCTGCGTAGTCTTCATGCGAGTGTGTTTTCTTCCAGCGTCGCTCTGCAACCCTAGACGCTCGCCACAGATTTTTAGTGGTGTCTGTGTGCCAGGGTTGTCTGTTGATTTGTTGTGTTCTGCCAAGAACGAGAGGGGACAGCTGCATCAATAGCTGATGTGAGTGTAAAGTTGATGGATGATAGCAGTAAAATGGTGTTGGAGAGTGTGTGAGCATCAAGATGTGTGAGGTTTCTGCGAGGGTATACGAGTTGGTGTACATGGGTGGCAGGTGAGGAGGACAAGGATGAGAAAGTGAGTAGATGGTGGTCAGAGAGGGGGAGAGGGGAGTTTGTGGATTTAGTTAGGGAGCAGAGGTGGGTGAAGATGAGGTCTAGTGTATGTCCGTCTGTGTGGGTGGCTGTGGTGGATCATTGAGAGAGGCCAAAGGATGAGGCAAGTGACGGAGTTTGGAGGCTGTTGACCGGTGGGTGTCAGTTGGGGTGTTGAAGTCGCCATT
This sequence comes from Allobates femoralis, assembly GCA_033576535.1. Taxonomy (NCBI): domain Eukaryota; kingdom Metazoa; phylum Chordata; class Amphibia; order Anura; family Aromobatidae; genus Allobates; species Allobates femoralis. Next base: position 440,387,311 of record JARQOC010000002.1, read on the forward strand.
ATAATGGTGGGAATTTCAGCAGAGAGAAAGTTTAGGAGCCAGATGTAGAATTGGTCAAAGAAGCTAATAGTCAGGCCCTGGAGTTAATTAAAGGGAACCAAGCACCAGGATTTAGTGGTATGTGATGCGGCCAGGGCTAGGGGTACTCGGACACTGGGGCTGTTGAATAGGGAGTCACGGGTGGACGGGATCCCGGTGCCGTGCCCTGGTGATCATTTGGGTAGATGTTGGGGAAGAAGGGAGTATTTACAGGGGATCGTGATGCCACCTGTAGTTCCCGGTAATATAGGTACCGGCGCTGCAAGCTGGCCGCTGAGGTGATGGTGGGTGTAGATGAGAGTAGTCCAGCTCCCTACAGGTGGAGATATTACCTCAAGGCAGCGGAGATGGAACTGTAGATGAGGGGAGTTGTAATGATGGATGGTGTTGCAGTTCTTACCCCTCTGCTGAGCTGCTGATGGTGCTGAGCCCTCCAGGCACCGCAATAAGGATAACCGAGTCCAATTCAACTTTACTCCACTTTAATGGGTACCGGCAGATGGTGATGGTACACAGTACAGTCTGGTTTACTGGGGGTCTGTCACCAGTTCCAGGTTTCCCTTCATGGAGTCTCTAGATGATCGTCCTTCTATGGCTTTCTTGGTTAAAACTTATTCTTCTTACTCTACCACCCTCGCAGAGCTCTCCCGCCAGTCCCTTGATCTCCCACGGTGGAGCACGGGTGTCCTTTGCCGGTTCAGTCGGGGCTTCCACTAACCCCCGCCACCAGTACTTGGGCCATTACTCCTGTGATCTTGGATCTAATGTAGTCCTGAGGGGTGAGGTACCTTGTGGTGCTGTCAGCAACCCAGTTCCTAAAGGCCTGCAGCTCGTCAGTCTGCAGATAGAGCTGAACTTCTATCTGCCTCGGCTTCCTGCGTTGCCGGTGTTCCTTCAACACGACCAGCTGGCTCCAACCAGTCCTGGTCCATTGCCTGCTGTTCTGAGCCCTCACTTGAAGATGGGGCTCCCTCCTGTTGGCTGTGCTGTCAGGCCTGTCCTCTCTGACTGCCTTCCCAGCACTAACTAACTAAACTCAAACTTTCCCCTCCACTACTCTATCCTAGGCTCCACCCCTACACTGTTTGGACCTACTAAATTACCAGCCCCCCTATTCTAAGTGGTGTGGTCCTAGGTGGGTGAATAAACAGACTCCATAAGGTGAAACCTGAACTGGGAACTTTACAAGGTTAACACATTATTATTATTAAAGGTGCAATACTACCCTGTGGCGCCTAGTCACAGGGTAGCCACACATGCATCAGGTGATTGATGTGCGCAGCATGACATCACAATGTTTGTTTTTTTATTACTCCACTGTGGGCTTGTCTTTTGTCTGTAAGCCAAATCCCTCCTCCCTCTCAACCAATCTTTCATTTTACTTTCACTATCATGTTGCTGGAGGATAGTGAAAGTAAAATGAAAAGCTGGATGAGAAGGAGGGGGGTTCAGCTTACAGCCGAAAAATTACATTGACATTGCTGAAATTAGGGAGTCGCACAGGAGCGATATGGTGATTTGCCTCACAATTTGAACAAGGCACCTTATTCAAATTACTACAAAAGTTGCCATATCTTTCTAGCACAAGTCCCTTATGCGGCCATAAAACCAGACAGATGCAGTGTATGTTTGAGGAAGGCCATTTTCGACTGAAATGTCACATGAATACACTGACATCCTTGTTTGTAAGTTATTTTTGCCTTCATTTAAAATCAAAAGTGATGGATTCGATTAATTAAGTTATACTATAGGATTTGACTCCACTGATCTGGGCTCATGTTACTGATAGTACATTAGAGAGATTAAGAGAGAGAGAATTATCACCTGATAACTACATAAAAACTAATGGATGTGTTTTATTTCATACTCCCTATCTATCACAAGAATATATAAAATAGTCAACCATGCACGCAGTAATGAAGAAAACCAGTGATGGTTAAAAATATAGCCCTAACAAATAAATAGAACAACCTTCAAATTGCATTACCCCCATAAGCTTCCATTTTCACTCTTTGATTAACCGTGATTACATTTTGGGATCCTACGTAGGTGAAAAAGCATTTACTAAATTAATTTTGGACACACACTCCACAAAAAATTGTGTCTTTAGCCCCTTTATGACCCTGGAATTTTTCGTTTTTCATTTTCATTTTTTGCTCCCCTGACATAACTTTTTTATTTTTCAGCAATATAGACATATGATGGCTTGTTTTTTGCGGGACGAGTTGTACTTTCAGATGCAACCTTTTATTTTACCATATAGTGTACAAGGAAATTGCAAAGAAATTCCAAGTGCAGTGAAATTGCAAAAAAAGTGCAAATCACACATTTGTTTTTTGCGTTTTGTAGCCGCCATGTTCACTATATGGTAAAACCGACTTGGCGGGATGATGCCTCGGGTTGGTACGTGTACGTAGATACCAAACATGTATACCGTTACTGGTATCTATGTGGTGAAAAAAAATTCTGAAGTTTGGAAAAAAAACCGCACTTTTTGCGCCATGTTTTGCAACCTGTAGCATCCTCATTTTTTGAGATCTAGGCATGTGCGATGACTTATTTTTTGCGTCTTGAGCTGACCTTTCTAATGATACCATTTTTAGGTGAATGCGCCGTTTTGATCGCCTGTTATCGCATTTTATAGCAATGTTGTGGTGACTAATAAAATGTAATTTTGGCGTTTGGACCATTTTTTCCATTACGCAGTTTAGGGCTCTCATTAATTGATTTTATATGTTGATAGATCGGGCGATTCTGAACACGGCAATACCAAACGTGTAATTTTTTTAATACTTTTATTGTGAATGGGGGAAAAGGGGGGTGATTTGAACTTTTATGTTTTGTTTTGTTTTTTTACAGGTTTTTAAAAACTTTATTTTTTTATTCATTCTTATTTTTACACTGCCCCTTCAAGAGGCACCTTGCTGCACAGTCCAATTGCTTCAGGGAGATACCGATGAGCTGCAGCTCATCAGTATCTCCCAGAATTGCGGACGTGTTGTGGTTGGCAGTGCTTGCCAACTACAACCTGGAAGTGCTCAGTGATAGCATACGGGGTCTAGCCAGGACCCTGGCCTGTCATGTGAGCATCGGAGATCCAATACTATCGCGGGATCTCTGGTGCAGGCAGGGAACAGCGCGTTCCCCGCTGCGGCCGCCTTGAATCCCGGTCAGTGATTGACAGGGGGATCCAAGGGGTTAACAGCATCGATCGGATCCCGGATCCGATCGGTGCGGTTACCCTGACATCTCAGCTGATGAGATTAGCCGAGATGTCGGTGCTTTGATGTGAGCTCTGCGTCGGAGCTCACATCAAACACCCCTTACTGGCCCATGACATTTTACAACGTCATAGGAAAGGGATTAAAATATAATTCTCATTTTATTTTTTATTTAGTAAATCAATAGTAGGCATGAAAATAAGCACCTTTGTAATATATCTTATAAGACTAATCTGTTTCCTTCTTTGCCAGAATTGATCAGTCATTATCAATATTCTCAATTGTGAGGTAAAATCTGTATCCAGTGAAGACTTTCCCATTACTGAGATAGGAGATGGCAGTTGTTGCTGATGAGATTCTACGTATATAGAAGAGGGGGAGGAGGAGCTAGAGACAGAAGAAGGAGCTAGAGGTAAAGGGAGGAGCTAGAGGCAGGGCACCTCCCCTTCTTCCTCTTATAGTTAAAGAGGATATCATCTGTGAGGACAGACTTTCCAGTTACTAAGATAGGTGATGGCATTTGTTACTGATGAGCATAATCAGTACCAACTGCTGTCTTTTATCTGAGCAATTGGAAAGTCTTCACCGAATACAGATTTTACATCAGAATTGAGAATAAATGATTGTGGTAGAGAAAGCAGCAAATGTGTCTGGTAAAATATATTACAAAATTGCTTATTTTTACATGTACTATTGATTTATTAAATAATTAAAACGACGGTTATGCTTTAAGTGTGACTTATAAGTCTCTCATCTCTCCATCACATTTTTAACTAGGAATGTGCATTTACATCATTGTTATCTAACCTCTCTCTTAGGTTTTGTCAGTGTGATTTCCTTTTTTGCTCACTTGGTTGGGCATTTCCACATGATTGACATCTCTGTGATTCTTAAATCTACAACATTGTGCAATTGTAAAACATATGTACTGGGTGGATTTTTTTTGTTCAGCTTCTCTTTCACTTGTCTTAAGTGTTATTCAGTAAAAAAGGTAGTAAAAAAACTGCCCCAGACTTTTTTCATTATATAAAATAGTTTCTTTGGATGTAGTTAATCACAAAAAAAGTAGCCTCTAAGTAATGAGGCTACAAAGCACAGCCGCATGAACTACTGACAACCAGTGGATGCATTAGAATTAAAGGGACACTGTCAGGTCATTTATCAGTATGATACTGATATTACCCCGGAATAGGGCCTGGGCAGACCTTTTTAAAACATGTAAAATCATTATTCTACCCTTTTTAGTTTCTATGTTAGCAGCATTGTCAGACCCTGCAGAAAGCTGCTGTATTAGTCCTGTCCATTGTAAGCTGAGACAATTAGTCCTGGCTGTGTTAAACTGTCATGTAATTATGCACTCCTTCTCAGCAGCTTTCTCCACCCTCCTCCCTCTGCTCTTTTGGCACTGTGGTTTCACTTTCTTGTGCTACTGTTCTGTTCAGGACACGGAGGGAGAAAGCTACAGGTCTGCCTTATCTGATCTAGACTCCATTTGTTTATTTTAAAAGGAATGTGTGCTGTGAGAGATCCTGTGTTTATCTGATCTCTTGGTTTTGCTGCAAAGAGAGTAGAGAGGAGGATACAGCCCCCCACCACTGATCTCCTGTGCGGTGATGTGACATGCATGAGCAAATGAATCCTTAGACTAGTCGAAGGGGTATTAGTGTCCACCGACTAGTGGAGCTGCTGTAGGCATAACATGTTATACAAGACTTGGCTTCATTACCAACACAATTCAATGCATGCGCATGTGCACGGCTTTGGTTCCTTACATCATTGAGACTATAAAGCCGGATGTACGCAACCCAGCTGCAGAGTGGAATACTGCACATGATTGAAAGTGAAGATGAGTTTGTTTTGTCCAATCAAAGAAACACTGACTAATGGGATAAAATTGTAAGGCACCATGCCCACAATACATTTTTTACGCAGATTTTGAGAATCTGCATTAAAATTTGCATGTATTTCCTAAGGTCAGCAAAGTCTATGTCAGGTCAGAAGTGCTGTGCCCACATTGGTTTTTTATCCTTGCAGATTTGGTGGAGATTTTAAGACAGAAAAAGGAAGTTTGAACCAAAACTGCAAAGAAAAAAGCAACATCGGCATAGCACTTCTAACCTGTCATGGACTTTGCTGGCCTCAGGATAGACATGTACATTTTTATGCAGATTCTTAAAATCTGCATAAAAAAAGCACCAAACAATGCACTGTGGGCACAGGGCCTTAAGGTTGCAGTGATTGCAATACTGTATGGTATGGGAGATATGAACTACCTTTTCGTTGGTGATTTCTAGATTTAGCCAGTATGATTATGTAGGATACATATTTTAGCCACTCTGCAATATGTTTTTGGTCTTGCACGTAAAGACCAAATTGAATTATTAAGCCCTTACCAATGATCAAAAGTAACTTTAAATAAATAAATAATTTCACCCTATATGACCATTAATATTGTAGCACCATTATTAATTATATATAATTACTAACTAACTTGACAGTCTCTCCTGCTTGAGACTGGACTTCTTTAAGTGAAGGCTCTACCATTATTAAACGTTCAATATGAAATAGTGGCTTAGGGCCCTTTCACATCAGCGTTTTTTTCAAATCGCGGCAGATGCGGCGAAAAAAACGCATCTGCCGCGATTACCGCATACCGGCTGCACTTGCGGCACGGTTGCGGCGCGGTTGCGGTAAACGCCATACAAGGTATAGGCGGACTTGCGGCAGGTGCGGCAAGTGCGGTTTTGGCACTTGCGGCAGGTGCGGCCGCGAAAAAAACCGCGGCTGACAGCATTTTTTTTAGCGGCCGCACCTGCCGCAAGTGCCAAAACCGCACTTGCCGCACCTGCCGCAAGTCCGCCTATACCTTGTATGGCGTTTACCGCAACCGCGCCGCAACCGTGCCGCAAGTGCAGCCGGTATGCGGTAATCGCGGCAGATGCGGTTTTTTCACCGCATCTGCTGCGATTTGAAAAAAACGCTGATGTGAAAGGGCCCTTAGGTTGCTTTCACATCAGCGTTTTATGCTGATCGTGGCAGTGAAAAAAATGCAACTGCCACGATTACCGCATAACGGCCGTCCTTGCGGTTCACTTGCGGCAAGCCCCATGCAATGTCTATGGGGCTTGCGGCAGGTGCGGCAAGTGCGGTACAGTTGCGGTTTAAGCACTTGTGGGCGGTTTTCTCACGGCCGCATCTGCTGCAAGTGCCGAAACCGCACTTGCCGCACCTGCCGCACACTTACCGCAAGCCCCATAGACATTGCATGGGGCTTGCCGCAAGTGAACCGCTGTTATGCGGTAATTGCGGCAGTTGCATTTTTTTCACTGCAACTGCTGCGATCAGCATAAAACACTGATGTGAAAGGGGCCTTAAGTTGCTTTCACATCAGCGTTTTTTTGAAATCGCGGCAGATGCGGTGAAAAAATCGCATCTGCCGCGATTACCGCATACCGGCTTCACTTGCGGCACAGTTGCGGCACAGTTGCTGCAAGCCCCATACAATGTATATGCGGGCTTGAGGCAGGTGCGGCAAGTGCGGTATTGGCACTTGCGGCAGGTGCGGCCACAAAGAAAAACGCGGTCAGCCGCGGCTTTTTCGCGGTTGCACCTGCCGCAAGTGCCAAAACCGCACTTGCCGCACCTGCCGCAAGCCCGCATATACATTGTATGGGGCTTGCCGCAACTGTGCCGCAACTGTGCCGCAAGTGCAGCCGGTATGCGGTAATCGCGGCAGATGCGGTTTTTTCACCGCATCTGCCGCGATTTAAAAAAAACGCTAGTGTGAAAGTACCCTTAGATAGGTGTAATAATGCACCAATACGAGAAAACTTGCAAAAGTACTCTTCATTCAGGTGCTAAAATATAAAATAGATAAACACAAAACACTCAATTGCTAAGCACCTCCTAATTTTGCTATATTTATTCACATTCAAGCTACAAAGCTGTTGAGCATTTTGTTTTGATTAAAAATTAATAGCTGCTTTTGACCCAGGTGGATTAATTTCACTTTCAGTGAGTATCAAGTTAATTATCATAAACTACAGCTAGGTGAAAGAACCAATTAACAGACAGAGCAAATAACTCCTTTCCCTCCCTCGTGCTGAATGTTGTTTTGACTGAACACTTTAATGGACAATTTTCATATCACTGCAATGAGATTAATTACAGAACAACAGCTCTGAAAGGAAAAAAAAATGGGAGAATTGTTGGAAATTCATGGGTGTTCTCTTGCCAGAAATTACATAAGAACATAAGTGCTGCTTTAAAAAAAATCCACAAAGGTTTTAAATTACCAAAAACGCATTAATAGAAAGGGTAAGTAAAATTAGAAGGCATCTTACTAAGCCAAGACTTGTTCTTATTGTAGGCCCATTATTTTAGGATTTAGAACTTGTTTCAGAATTAGCATGAACATTTACAATTCCTGATGGCTGTTCGCACCTTGTCTAATCTGTCAGGCCAAGCTGTCTGGCATACATGAAATACTCTTATCTGAACACATGTTTTATGTTAATCTCTGTACAAAGTTCTTTCAAGTCTGCTAATGTCACTAATGAGAGATGATTAGCATTCACACTAATTTAGTCTATTTTACTTTGTGATAAACTATCCACTCAAAATAATGGAAGGTAAAATACCATTATCAGAAAAAACAGGTAAAAAAAGAGAGAAAAAGATTGAGAATTTAAAGAGTTGTCTCATCAAGAGGATCCCTTTTTGAAAAACAGTTGCTGTTGGTCCAACCATACTTTTCCATTAAAGGAGTTGTCTTCTACTAGGACAATCCCTTCTGATTCCACATGTCTCCCACAGATAAAAGAGCCTGTGCTCACCTCCTGTACTGGCGCCATTCCAGTGGTGTGGGTAATCGCTCTTTTGGGGCTCGTGTGACACTGTGATGTCATGCAAGCCCTGTGTATAATCACTGCCAACTTCCGTCTCTGTCTTCTGAAACAGGAACAATCAACAGGATGTAAGTGGCAGACACAGTGCTCACTTCCTGTAAAATAACTCCTTTGGTCCGAAGGTGGGGAGAGAGAAGTTGGCAGTGATTGGATGCGGGACGTCACAATGTCACATGAGCCCCAAAAGACCCATTACCCACACCACTGGAATGGCGCCAGTACAGGAGGTGGGCACAGGCTCTTTTATTTTTCCTAGGGGAGCCATGTGGAATCAGAATAGGTTGGCCTAGTAGTGGGCAGCCCATTTAATGAATGGCTGATCATGTAATCCACTGGCAAGCCAGAACTGCCAGAGAAAATCTTTTTTCTAAATCACAGACACTCAAGGGTTATTGGTATGGATGTCCATGTACCCTAATAGAAAATCTACAAAGAAGGTTGCCCGATGAGCCTAACTCTTTAAACACGTATATGAAAATGAATACCCATCTTTTGTGTGAATATGAACAATTAAGGCTGCGTTCACACATTGCGTATTTTGCCGCGTTTTTTTACGCGCGCTTTTCAAAATACGCAATGTGCTTTTTGTCTGCCAGCAAAGTGAATGGGAAATTCACTTTGCAGTGCAGACATTGCGAAAAAATACGCAGTGCGTTTTCCGGGAGAAAACGCAGCTCCGTAAAGAATTGATATGTCAATTCTTTACGCAGCTACTTCTGCGTATTTTCCCAGAGGGGAGGAAGAGTCCTGCTTCCTCCTCCCCTCTGTGACAGCTGTGGCCGCCCATTAGATTCCACAGTGTGTTAATAAACACTGTGAAGTCTAAATTAAACTAAAGCAAGTGTGTGAAAAATAAAAAACAATGAATACTCACCTTCCGACTCCTTTTCCCGGTGTCTGGTCTCCGGTTGTAAGTCAGATCTCGTCTGACAGGACCTGTGGTGATGTCAGAGGGGGCGTTCCCGGGGCGGTCCCATCGCTGATTGGCTGCTCGCGGTCATGTGGTATCACATGACCGCGAGTGCCCGGGAACGCCCCCCCTCTGACATCACCACAGGTCTTGTCAGACGAGATCTGACTTACAACCGGAGATCAGACACCGGGAGAAGGCACCGGAAGGTGAGTATTCATTGTTTTTTATTTTTCACACACTTGCTTTAGTTTAATTTAGACTTCACAGTGTGTATTAACACTGTGAAGTCTAATGGGGCGGCCACAGCTGTCACAGAGGGGAGGAGGAAGCAGGATTCTTCCTCCTCTCTGTGACATCACTGCGCTTTCTGGGGGAAAGAAAGCGCAGTGTGTGAAAGCCCCTGCGTATTTTGCTGCGCTTTTTTGCGCGGCTGAAAACGCGGCAAAAAGCGCGCGCAAAAAAACGCAGCAAAATACGCAAATGTGTGAACGTAGCCTAACACCTAAGAAAAAAAATACATTATAAACATCTTTGTTAGGCTGTTTCACAAGATGCTTTCTCTAACTGCTATTCTCTGACTCATGTGTAGTATTGAAATAAAGACTAAAATGATATTTTAACTTTTAAGTAACTACAGAGCCAGCATCGAGCACACAGGAAATTCATTAAAACCCTATAATAAAATGTACCAATGTCTTTTTGATTATTTTGTATAAACGAGAAAGAGCTAGCCAAAAATCCATAAATGTGAATTCAAAACCTACTACCAATAAAGCTGTCGACAGAACAAAGAACTGAACATAAAAAAAGTACAATAAATGTTTCTCGCACATCTTAAAGAGTAGAGAGTTTTTTTTTTCTTTACAGAGTTCAAACAATATTTTTAATATGCGGTATGAAAGCACTCCAGCTTTTTCCATATTTCATATTATCTCTCATTTTCATGGCAAATCACTGCTAAGTAACATATTAAGTTTAAATCAAGTGAAGTGGAAACTTGGCTCATTGTGAGACATTCTTCTATCACCTGTCAATGCTGTCATGAAAAGCATATGAATAGGCAGCAGATCCGCCAGACATCTTGGCCAATCTCTATTTAACAAATTATTAAAAATTCCAAGCCTTCTTAACACTTTGTTGAATGTACATGCTTCTGTCATCATAAAAATTCACACCAAAAAATCAATTTCAAGGAGAGTGACAATAGCAAATATACTAATAGAAACTATAACCAGATTTTATTATGGACCTCCATTAAACCCTAACAATGTTATATTGACTCTGCAGTATAGTCCATGAAAGAAGCAATATATCATATATTTCTTATGGTTGTTGGGTAATTCTTTCAGATTATATAGCAAAACGCTGCTAGCAGTGTTTTTTTTTCCTTCGCCACAAGTGCCATATCCGGCAAAACGGCAACTGCCGCACATGACCACAAGTTCCATAGGGAATGAATGGGGCTTGCCGTTATGCGGCAGATTGCAGCAGATTGTGGCAGATACGGCAAACCTGCCGAATCTGCCGCAATCGGCAGTACACGCCGATGTGAAAACAGCCTAACTGATGTATTTTTTATAGGAATCTCTCTAACGCACAGCACATAGGATATAACACTTTTAGAACCCAAACCAAGGAGCTTTCTATAAATAATTCATTGTACCTGATATGTTTTCTTATCATGTCTTTAAGGTTCCAAAATTTGTTCACTTTATTTTCTTAATATGTAAATTATGAAATACTGGATGTAATACTGAGGTTTAGCAATAGGAAATACAAATGTTGATTTACCCACGTTAAATAACATTATGGGGTTTAAGAGGCTTAATTTGTCTTAGCTACAAAGTAACTGTGAGGTGTGTGTATTTAACAGAACCCCACTGTAAAGAACATAAACACATCAATGTCTAGGCAGCTGGCACATGGTACCAATTACATATGAGGAAATTCCAGCCTATTAAGAAATTATTCTGCTCCAAAGAATCTTTGTCTACTTGGCTGTACTAATATAAGGCAACATCTAAATGAGTCCTACCACTTCCACTTTAATATTATATTTGTATTTCATGTTTAGCTATTACATGGCTAAGTAATAACACATTTTCTTAACATTTTTAAATATTAGGTTTGACAGGCAGCAAACGCATGTGTTTCACAAATGAACGCCATCTATTCGCAGGACATTCATTACAAGTTTAATATTAAGACCATCCCATTGAATTAGCTGGGGATATATCATTTCCATAGATAACCATTACCAGGAGAGTGCTTCATACTAAATAATTCAGCCATGGTCCTGACATATGATACCATGATTCAAAAAAGATACTTTTCAAAATGTATTTCCTAGTAGAACAATGTATTGTGATTTATCTTATGAGAGGCAAAATAAGCTGACTTGCAAAGCAGAAGGTCACCCTTTAATTTTCTATGCAGAGCTCCTTGCTGCATTGGATTTTCAGCACCCAGCAGGTAAGCATGGGTTCTCTATATCTAATACCGAGTTCTGCAGAACTATCACTACTGGACAAATGAAAGGGTTTTTTAAGGCATAGCCTTGTTTTATCTTAAAATGGCAAAATCAACCTAACTTATGCTATGCCACTTCCACACCACCTATCCAATGCTTCCCAGGGTCTCCGTTGATATGGCTGTAGTGATAACATTACAAATACAACATTTTTAGATGCAGTCAATATTTTTGCCGCTTAGTCAAGCACCATTTACCTTGGCATAATCACTGAACTCAGTTCTATTGACTAGAGATGAGAAAACATTTTGAAGTACGGGTTTGGGTGGTGCAGGCAAACTTTTTGGTGGACTGTTTGTGATTTCGAACTTGACCCAAACCTCAAGGGAAGTCACTGACTGGCAGTTCAGTTCTCCACCCACATACCATCAGCCATAAGTAAAACACTTCCGGAGGACATTTTTTTTTTTTTTCAAATTAATTTTGTTAGCACACCACAAAAAACTGTGTCTTTAAACCCAGTGTGATCCAACCAAACACTGCACGCGGCTTGCATTAGGCCAAGCACCAACCGTACCCAATCATAGTGATGCTCACTCCAGAGCTTTGCAAACATAGAGCACCCAAACCCCGAACCCGAACATGTTTGCCCAACACAAGGAAATTTGACTACCCGACCTGAACTAAACCTTGAAAAATTCGCTCATCTCTACTATTGAATGCAAAAGTCAAGTGCTATAGTTGGGGCATCATTGTTGCTGACATGTCAATAAAGATTGATGGCAGAGGGACTGAATAGTTGAACATGGTAGTTGGCTTACCTATTCCTGTTACTAGTTATAATATTTTATAATATGACTACAATATTATTATTTATTCTAGAAGGTCTGAAATAGGAAAAATGAAGCAATGGTGGACTATTTTATTTCAGCATATTAATAATGGTATATTTTTATTAGTAGTAACAGAAGTACTAGAAGAAGTAGTAGCAGCAACAGTAGAAGCAGTAGTATCAGTTGTCATGATTAATAATTTATTTGTACATGTATTTATATGCACAATACAAGAATCATTTACAATATTTATGAACATATTTCCCATATTTCTTTTAAATATACACAGGAAATATATTTGCTACAGTAAAACCCCCTATGCATATAGTGCTGATAAATTCTCAGGGAATTTGTTGTCAGACATGGATTGTTCTAAGACTTCAGACCTGCTAGCTCAATTGCCCAGGGATAGATAAAATACAAGAGCCAGCGCGGGTAAAAATAAAATCTATCTGTGCCATCGACATTGAGTATCCTTGGTGCAGGAAGTCAGGCCCACTGAGGACTCCATTATTATGCCTGCCCAGAGCACAGACTGGAGCCATGGAACTTGCCTGAAAAGCTAGTAAAATTGTAATGCACTCTGTAGTGCAGTCTTGTCATATTCGGTTATAGCAAATAATCCCAGATGCCTGCAGAGCTAAAATGGAGCTGTAATGTGCTTGCCTCCTAACCCGAGCTGACAGCAATGATGTACGACTACCATTAGTGGAAAATATCACTTCAACTAACCCATGATCCGGCTCCGCTAGGGGTCATATTATCCATGAGGAACAAATTACACTTTGAAAGTAAATACAAATTTCTTATATAGAATTGGGTGGAAAGTAGGCAGATAGTGCTGTTACCTGTGCAGACACCCAACATAGTGACAGGTGATAAAAGACATGATAAAGTAACAGAGGACAGAATGTTGAGGCCTTATTCTTCAAGCTCCTGCTTCACGAGCATGTACACAAGCCTATAAACTTCTCCACTTTCAAGTGAAAAATGTGTAGCTTATAACAGACCTTTAGTTTGCGATTTATCACAATAGTCACTGGATTCACATTCTACTTACTTTAACACATCAAAGCCCATCAAAACTATTGCATTTCATTTGATCACTATACTATTATATTTTGTTGTAAAATGGGTATTTTTGACATCTTTTCTTGCAAAGCTGATAATAGAATATCGCAATACTCTTTGTGATAAACTGTATATTGAAGACCTGACATCTATACCCAAGAGAAAGATAAGTTAATAGGCGGCTTCAAATAAAAAAAAGTATTGTGTCAAAAAAAGGAGTTCCCCAGTTACAGAGAAAAAATAGAAATGAAATGTCATAAACACCTTCCTAAACATCTTTAATTAGTAAAACAAACTAGTTTTATCTTTTGAGAAAATCAACTGTAGTTATCTAAATGGGCGCTAATAGAAGCCTTCCTTGAATTTTAATAGGAGAGGTGCTGTGAGCATGTCCCATAGGAAGCTCCGCACCTTTCTCCATTTTTAGAAGATGCCAGAAGATCCCAGTGAATATTCTGATCTAAACCTGGAGATACCAGAAGTTGTAATGAGGTTAGCAGGGTTCCAACCTCCGCAGTTAGAAATGACCTAACAGGACAGGCTATGATTGGCTAAACCAATATCTAATATCTAGCTACTTCCCTTTCTTTCGATATACACATAAATGTTTTCCTCATTACTCTTTATTGTAAATTTATGTGTTCATTGGCATGTTTTGCTTATAAAGAATTATGATTTTATATTTTTGGTGTTTCTAATATATATCTAATAAAAATTAATAATTTTAATGGGGTTCTGATTGTTTGGTTTGCAATATTAAGGCCAGTAGTGGTACATTTAGTTTTCTATTTTGATTCTAACACTAGAGTTACCAGGTGTGCTGAAGTAAGAAGGATATTCACACTGCTGTCCACCCTGTCTTTCCAAATTAATTCTTGATATACCATTAAAACAAGTAAGGCCAGGGTCAGACAGCCATTTAGCATGGACAACGCTCGCATTGTAAAGCACGGAGTGGCCGACATCTCCCCTCGCCCGACCATGATAACTGCACAGTAATTTATTAAGCTGTCATGGTTGAGTTAATGGAGCAGTGGCCAATTCAACGTGAGCATTGCCTGTGTCTGACCATCGGCCTTATGATGAGGCAAAAGGAGTTTGCTCACATTGCTGTCTACATCCTTTCTGCACTAATACTTGATATACTAGTAATACCAGTAATGATAAGGCAAGAAGAGGCTAATCACACTACTGTCCACCCTGTCCTTACCAACTAATACTTGATATACCAGTAAAGCCAGTAATGATAAGGCAAGAAGAGGCTACTCACACTGCTGTCCACTCTTTCTTTCTGAAATAATACTTGATATACCACTACTCACACTGATTTCCACCCTGTCTTTCCTAGTTAATACTTGATATGCCAGAAATACCAGTAATGATGAGGCAATGAGAAGCTACTCACACTGCTGTCCACCCTCTCAGCCCAATCTAATACTTGATATATCAGTAATACCAGTAATGATGAGGCAAGAAGAGACTGCTCACACTGCTGTGCACTCTGTGTTTCTGATCTAATACTGTTGATACTAGGAGTTTTAAGTATAAGCCACTCACACTGCTGTCCACCTGGTCTTGCTGATCTAATGCTAGGGATAACTGGAGTGATGAAGTAAAATGAGACTGCTCACACTGCTGTTCACCCTGTCTTTCTGTTCTAATATAGGAATAACTGGGATGCTGAGGTAAGAGGTCACTTCCAGGTTACTGTCCAAACTGTCTATTTCATCTAATACTATGGATAAGAAGGGTACTGGCATAAGAAGTGACCACTTATACTGCTATCCAAACTGTCTATCTTATCTAATTCTGGAGCTACCAGGATTGCTGGTATAATAAGAGACTGCTCACTGTGCTATTCATCCTGTATTACTAAATGCACAGACGTTGCTGTGACCTGGAGATAACCTGTATGAATTTTTGAAAACGGTCTCATCATAGACATCATTTTTGTTGTACATTTAAAAAAATTTCATTGGTGCCAGACTTGTACCTATTATCTTTTTCTTTGAAACATTACAGTACTGCTGTAAATATAGGCCACATACACAGCTGTCAGTATCGTCAATCTGAACTAACACTTTAGATACATGTGGTGTTGAGGTAAGAAGAGGTTACTCACATTGCTTTACATTCTGTTTATCTGAGCTAATACTTGGGACACAAGGGATGCTGAATTAAGAAGCGGCCACTCACACTGCTGTCTATCATGTATTTCTGATTTAATACTGTAGATACCAGGGTTGTTGATGTAATAACAGGTCACTCACGCTGTGGTTCGTCATATATTTCTGATATAATACTGTAGACACTAATGGTACCTTTACACGCCGCAACAGGATGGTGGCAACAACCGGGTACATGAGAGAAATGTATCTTGCACCGCCAAATCAACCCGAGGTAGCGGCGTGTAAAGACGGTTGTTGCCACCCGCCACTGGAGGCACCTGTTTCAGAGCAGTGCCCTAAAACAGGTGGATGTCAAGGCAATGGTTGCGGCCTGTATCGGTGTGTAAATCAGAAACAGAAGGGTTGTTTCAACACCATGCTATGTACCTGGTATGTACCTGGTGCGTGACACAGGCTCCGGGTTACCGCGCCCCATCAGCGATCATTGGTGGAAGATGCTGCGTTCCGATTGGTAGTCGCTGCATAGGGCGGCATATTTCATGAGCTGACCAGTCACACTACGCAATTGCTCGAGCGTCATGTATTAGTCAGCCTCCTGCACTGGCTGGCCAATCATGATGCCATTGCATTGTCCATTCACCGTACGAGCATCTCGTAATCCACAATTCTGGCACACCTATGTGTTGTCCCTGCTGCACCAGGTCCACTCATATTACCTTGTTGTAGTGGCGTGTAAATGAGGTAAGGTGAGCTACAGAAGGTAACTTGTGGCACCCGGCGGTGTATCCAGAGATAGATGTAACCTACTGTAGCGCACCTTATTGCGGCGTGTAAAGGTGGTGCGGGTACCGTTTTCAACCGTTTGTGCGTGCTCGTGCACGTGAAGCACCCGGTTGTTGCCACCATCCTGTTGCGGCGTGTAAAGGTACCATAAGGGTACCTTTACACGCCGCTACTGGCGGGTGGATACAACCAGCTACTTCACGTGCACGAGCACGCACAAACGGTTACAAACGGTAATCGCACCACCTTTACACGCCGCCACAAGGTGCGCTACGCTACGTTACATCTATCTCTGGATACACCGCCGGGTGTCTCAAGTCACCTTCTGTAGCTCATCTTACCTCATTTACACACCGCTACAACCAGCTAATATGGGCGGACCTGGTGCAGCAGGGACAGCACATAGGCGTGCCACAATTGTGGATTACGAGACGTCCGTACGCTGATAGGACAAAGCAAGAAACCCATGATTGGCCAGGCATCGCAGGAGGCTGTTTAATACATGACGCTCGAGCAATTGTGTAGAGTGACTGGTCAGCTCATGAAATATGCCGCCCTATGCAGCGACTACCAATCGCAACGCAGGAGCTTCCACCAATGATCACTGAAGGGGGGCGGTATCCCAGAGCCTGTGTCACGCCCCAGCTACATACCAGGTACATTGCCTGGTGTCGACACATCCCTTCTGTTGCTTCTTTACACGCCGATACAGCTCGCTATAATCGCCTGTGTAGCCACCTGTTTCAGGGCAGTGCTCGGAAACAGATGCATCTGTTGCCGGGTGCCTCCTACTGTCTTCACACGCCGCTACTACGGGGTATTTTGCCGCTACAAGCTACATTTGTAGCATGTAGCTGGTTGTATCCACCCGCCAGTAGAGGCGTGTAAAGGTACCCTAATGGTACCTTTACACGCCGCCACAACAGGATGGATACAACCCGCTACAGGCTACAAATGTAGCTTGTCGAGCCAATATTGCCCGTAGTAGCGGCGTCTGAAGACGGGACGACACAGCCGGCTACAGATACCTCTGTATCCGTGCACTGCCCATAAACAGATGGCAACATCGCCGATTGTAGCGAGCTGTATCGGCGTGTAAAGAAGCTACAGAAGGGAACTCTGGACACCCGGCGATGTAGCTGCAATGTGGCTAAGGCGTCACCCATGCTCCGTGATACCGCGCCCCTTCAGCGATCATTGGTGGAAGATGCTGCGTTACGATTGGCCCTTGCCTCACAGCCCTCCATCTTGGATGAGCTGTCCCTTCAGCACTACACATACGCGCCGTATGCACGATCAGATAGTAGTACAATTACGCGGACACACACTTGAACGTAAAATCATAAATGGCCCATGATCTACATACAGTGTGCACATCCTATCAACATGATAACGAATAATGCGGGACACAGCGCACAAGTGTGTGTTACGTACCGCTCTGGCTTATTGCACAGCAGCTGCCGTAGAAGTGTTCCGGGTCTGGCAGTGCGCGCAGCGCGCACACAGATGCACACAATCCCATAGCACATCGGAGGAGATTACCCAGTAGACAGATCAGAGCCGTGTTGTACGGACTGCACTGTGGGTCTTCTGCATTAGGGGCCGCATAAGTGTGTCGGCCGAGTCACTGCGTGTTGGGCTACTTATAAAGGTGCGTCACCCCCACAGCGGTCGTAATGACGTCATGACGTTGGTTTCATTTTCACTCTGCCTGCAAGGTGCCAGCCCCGCCTCTGCACACACCATAGCAGTCATGGCAGCCGTGCACCGCGCCGCAACATGGGGGATGGCGGAGCTGATCATCCTCATTGATCATTGCGACCGTCGGGACTATTGGGGCCACCATCACCACCGCCACCCCAGGCTGCGCAATCGGTGCACCGTGCGGCGGATCCAGCGGGCCCTGCTCTGCCAACTGGGGGTACAGAGGACAGTCAAAGCGATCCAAAAAAAGATCGCTGACTTGAAGCACAAGTGCCCAGGTCGCATACTGGACATCCGTGCCAGGATTGCCAGGCTGCGTGGTGAGTAATTGTTGCCCCAAAACACACACCGCCACATGTGCATGTCCCACAATACACAAAAAATGATGGAAACATATGACAAGGGACAGTGTGGCCTACACAATCAAACACATCTTCACAGTGTTGTGCTCATCCAGTCAGGCCTAAAAATGTCTCACACGCACAGTCCATGCATACAACATGAGTGTATGCATCCAGCATCACCTGGTTGATGCTAAGTAAGGCTGGGGTCACACACACAGATATCTGCCCACATATTGTTTGCACATCTCTGTTTGCAGTCAAATCATGGTCACATGTTGACATTTGGAGAGAGCCTCAAAATGGAACAATGTGTCCATGCTTTCACTGCAACCAGAGATCTGTCAACAATATCTGGCCACATATCTGTGTGTGTGTGACCCCAGCCTTAGCCGTCAAATACATACCCACACAAGCTCTTTGTAGGACAACAATGTGTAGGCATGATCTTATTACGTCTTTTATGTTCAAATTTCAAACTAGATGCTGAATCCTCATCAGAAGAAGGGCCCCATGCCCCACCCCCAGGTGGCCCATCAAGAACCCCACCACATCAGGCTCAAGTGGCACCCTTGTCCCCAGGGTCAACACCTTCCCCCGGGCCTCAGGAGCCAGACGTCCCGTCACCCACCGGGACAGAGGACGTGGAGGACCAGTCCGCACCTGGCAGCCCGCTGGAGTGTGACCAGCTGTCCCCATCTGCCTGGCTGCTGGAGGAACACATCAACTCCCCACAGGAGGGCGAGGAGCAGCAAGTACCTGGCGGCCCAGAGGAGTCTTTGCCCCGTAGCCCAGGACCACTGTTACCCCTGAACCACATAATGTGGCCACGGAGCCCCAGCCCGGGAGTAACACCACCTCCCACTGTCTCCAGCTCAGTGGCGAGTCCTGGGGTGACCATGTCCCCACACAGTGACTATGGTGGTAAGTGTGTTATGTTGCCACAGACACCCTGCACACTGTTGCTTAAATTTCATCTGGGGCCAAACAATTTATGTAAACAAAGTAAACCATGTTGGTTCACCCTTTTTCCAGATGCTGAACGTGCGGGCTCATATGGATGGAGCTTGACCCCATCTCCCTCCCCGTCTGATGGTGAACTGGATTTGGAGGAACAGGGTAAGTGGATGGTTGCGGCCAGTCATGACTAACCATCAGCAGTGACGACTGTGTACTAAAGTTTGTGTTTACTCCCAATACAGGTGCCCCTACCATGGAGGAATTCATCCAGGCCCATCAGGCATTTGTGGCCCGTTTGACCACGGCTCTACAGCGTGGCCTGCAGGACCTTGGCCGCCTGGCTCAAATGCTGGCGGACCTACACCCACACCATGGTTCACACCCATGAATTTGAGGGATGCATTGTATCCTGGCCAAACATGGCCCCACAAACAGTTGTCCTTGTTGGACCCTAAAATTTTCACACGTTGGCTTGTTGCCTTGCAAAAGTGAAAATATTTGTTTTTTTTTTTTTTGCCCCCGTTGGGCTCTTTTCTTATAGTGTCCCACATTGGGACCATCACAAGTGTGGACTGGCTAGCCCCATCTGGCCTACAATCCCTATACTGTCCCACATTGGGACCATCACAAGTGTGGACTGGCTAGCCCCATCTGGCCTACAATCCCTATACTGTCCCACATTGGGACCATCACAAGTGTGGACTGGCTAGCCCCATCTGGCCTACAATCCCTATACTGTCCCACATTGGGACCATCACAAGTGTGGACTGGCTAGCCCCATCTGGCCTACAATCCCTATACTGTCCCACATTGGGACCATCACAAGTGTGGACTGGCTAGCCCCATCTGGCCTAAGCCTTCCTTGTATGATGGCAAATGTCTGTGACACATGTATGTTTACAATACAATGCTGTTCTAACTTTGTTATACGCTCCTTCATGTGACCTTACTAATATTTGGTGACCAAACCTCACCATAACCTAACTATGTGAGGCACATCACAACATCCCTTTGTGAATGTGCTAAGACATTCCAAATGAACCGATGGTGATCCTGCTGAGCGAGCACTGGCCCATATTGTGTGGCTTGGGGAAACCTATTATTGGCCACAATTACATTCACCCCCAAAAACCCACACAATCCTTATTCTGAAATGAATACACAATTGTGTTAATAAATAAAATTTATTCCAGCCTGGAATTCAAAATAAATTACAAATAATAGAATTTTAGTGGAAAAAAAAATAAAAAAAACCACTAATTTTGGCCAAAACCCAATCAACAAAATATACATATAAAACGCAATTCCTGAAATTATAAAGTCCAGACTGCCAATTCTGTGCATTGGCTACTAGTGTCCAAATTACTCCTCTTCTGTCGGCTCTGACAATGCCGCATCCCCCCTCCTCTGAGGGCAGCCCCGACCTGCCCCAGAACGTCTGGTTGAACGACGATGTGTTGAGGGGGATGGGGTGACTGTGGCGGGGCCGGTCTTCTCACGGGCCGAGATGGGCAGCTGGTGAAAGGGGCCACAAGGTGTGTTGCATGGGGGAGGGGACGTGGCAGCCCCATTGAAGGGCCCCATCCTCGGCAGCATCAGCGGCATTGTGGAAGACCCTCAGAAGGATCTTCTTCTGGAGCGGCTCCATCCCTCGCATTCTGTTGCTCATGCAGAGGGCGTCGGGGTCCATGTGGGTCCGTTGTTCATCCAACAACACGCGTCGGGCCCAGGTCGCCAGCTCCGTCTCAGGTGGTGCAGGACGTCGGCGGCGACGGATCCCGGAGCTGGGACCTGGGCCTGGACCCACATCACTCGCCGCGCCCTCCTGCTCAGCCCCAGATGTCATGGGCTGAGCATCATCAGCAACAGAATCCTCGGCAATGGAGCCGTCCTCTTCTGGGGCCTGTGGGTGGGGAAAAAATAAAAAAAAACAACCATTAGAGGAGGCAATATCAACTGTATACATTCACAACAGGACTCTATATACCACTCCCCACACACACCAAGCCCAACTACCAGAATGGAAAATGAGGAATAACACAGTAAAGCAAATAAGGTTCAAGACCCCAACACCAGTGGTTCTCCTGTACACTCACCTCGACCATTCCAGGAGCTCAGCTAAATACATAATTAGTTGTTTGTCACGTAGCCGTAATCCAATATTAGGACATGTCACCACAACACCTTGATACTGGGGGCTGTGCTGGCCAATGACACATATTGGGCACCTTCCCATTAGGACTCCTTTATGGTGAGAATCCACCCCTCACTCAATTACCTTTAACCCACTGGCAACAAAGCCAACACACATGTGAGACAGCACCATTTACTACATGGTACTATGTGGCTGTTTGAGAACAAACCACCTGCTATCTTGAAACCCTTAAATAACTAACCTAAACATACCAAGATGTTGTGGAAGAAGCAACATTGCAATACGGCTGGAAGCATAGAATAGAAAAGTCTGGCAAGTCATGGAAGGAGGGCAGATAGATTGACACCCCAAGGTGTGCCGCAGCAAGGAGGTAAATATGCCAACACATTTGGTGTGAAGGATTTATCGAAGCACACATGTGAAGGAAACATTGTGGCCCACCACTGTCACACAATTACCCACCTCCTGTGGCGCAGGTGGTGATGCAGCCGGGCCTACATGGGACGCAGCAACGGGGCAGTTGGTGGTCGTTCGATGCGGGCGAACCTCGCCCAGGATGAAGGTGAACAGGGGATAGTACCATAGGGTAGGTGATGGTACCTCCTCTGCTCCAGCCCCTGAGCGACGACGCTGGTACTGAATGTGAGCCCGCATGAACGCTGACCTCATGTTTTTGATCTTAAGTGCCACCATTTGCTGGTCCCACGTCTTGCCTACCCTTGGCTCCAAGCGATTTGCCAGAGCCACAAGACTCCTGTAGGCCTCGGCCCTCGCTGCCCGATTTTTATATTCGGGCAGCGAGCTGCGCCACAAACATTCGTGCCGCTGATACTCCGTGAGAAGCTGGGATTCCAATTCCACAGTACCCCTCGGCATCTGCCGATGAAAAATTAAAACAAAAAGAACACAGTCACAACACAAGGCATACCGACATTTCAAAACTTGCCACAATCATACACATAATCATTACCTTTCTACAGTGATCATCTATGCAGCTATTTTGTGGAGTGAAACTGGCCATGAGTGTGCCATTTTCTCAATCTCAGACCGCTACTAACTCAAACACATGTATGCTGCCAATATCAAGCCCCGGATATCGGTGTCCACCTACAGATGTTTCAAACATGATTTCTGTCCCCAATGTACCTATTGCAACACACCTTGACACGGTGTGTGCGTACATACCTGTAGAGGGCAACATGTGACCTAACACGTTGTGTGCTAACTAGTACCTGGCCAGTGTCCACAATGGTAAGGGGTCACTATATCAGAAAGGCGGGCTGGGTGTGTGCCAACACTGCACATACTACATGTAATGTGCACCCAGATGATCATGTAGGTGTTCCTCCAGACGTGGAAGTCCCATTTTAACACATGTACCCAACAAATCCCTGGAATGTCCGCCACAATTCTACCACCCCTGAAATGTTGATGTGAAGTACCAGCCAAAGATATAACACCGTGCTCTTTTACCATTGCCAAAAAGCAGAAGGTGCAATACATACTTACACTATATAAGTAGAGGCACTACCTGGCTACTGGGCGACACAGAATAAGGTTCACATATTTAATATTACGTGTTCAATATTTGCATGCCGCTTCAAACATGGCCATACACACATCGCCTAAGCTGCCTGTGCCAGAAACAGCTGCGTTCATTACATTTTCTTACAAACCGCTAAAGAGGCTTACCGTCAGAGCAACAGAAGTCAAACAGGACACTAGTAGCTCAATGCACATCGACGTCTGGACACGGAGCAGTGGCCATTGACCTGCCTTTATAGTCCGGGACACCAATCACAGCGGACACAATAATGCACATCCTGAAGGGGCACCTGGGTGCGGATTTGCCTTCCGCTAATTGGTGGAGATCGCTGAATCGTGATAGGTTGGCGGCCCTTTAAAGTTGCCCATCCCGGCAAACATTACGCTTGCTGGCCAGACCCATTAGGTAAGTTTTTGTGGACACACATGGAATTGGCGCAGGGTGGGGTGCATATGTTGATGTTCTTGGAGAGCGCCGGAGACTGGTGTAGCGGCCGATATAGGGGTTTGTATTTTTGGGGACGACATATAGTGTAGTGTATGGGTTAGGATACGGCATTTTGTGTGGGCCTTGACACTTTTGTTGAGATACATTGCTGTGTTTGTTTGCAGACAACATACAGGAGAATGGATGCATGACTGTAGACGGAACTGTGTCACTCATGTCGACTGGATCGATTTCTGCATACTGGTTGTGGCCAATGGAGACTGTGTTCAACGGGAATGGGATGACACAGGGCTTTGAGGTGTTGGGCGCCAGACATGGCATACATGTGTATTTAAAATGACACCTTCAAAAACCAATTACACCATGGGTAACCATCCGCAGTCATGTGCAATGTTGTTTGGTTCATGTAGCCTTCCTCAACCTTCCATATCGGGGTACGTCACATTCGTTATTCTTCTCATTTTTACTGTAATCAATTGACATTATGGGCTGTGTAATGGATTATGGGACCTGTTTGACCAACATTATTGGTGACACATGTCCCTTTCTAACTCACCTAGGTGCAGATGTGTGAATTTTGGGAGCTCCCATTGACGTTGATGTAGAGGAGGCCACTCTCAATCACCGTGTGCCATGTTGTTTGGGGTGACTACTGGGTGTTTGCCGTCCTTGCTTCAGGGTTGTGTTTTGGGCCCACACAAGAGATCCCATCCTCTTGGCTATAGTGTGTAATGGAAAAGAGGTGTGGGTTGCTGAACCTGCTGACTTGCACACATTTTGGTCTATGTACTCATGTTGTGCTTTCACATCTACAGGTGCTGATATTGAGGATGCAGAATATCCATGACCGCAATGTTATCGTGGCTCTTGCGTTGGTGGAAGAGCAAATGTGGTATCAGGATCGGTATGAAAGGTTGATGAGGCGCAGACAGCGGCGGATGTGGACCCGTGATTGGCTTCTGAGGCGGGAAACCCGGGGCCACATGCAGCTGTTGCGGGAGCTGGAGCTTAACTGTCCTGATGATTACCGAAACTATCTCCGTATGCCCGAGGACTGTTTCACCTTCCTATTGGAGCGTGTTGGGCCAATGATAGCGCGTCAGGACACTATAATGCGCCCATCAGTATCAGCTGCTGAGCGGTTGGCGATCACTTTGCGGTTCCTGGCTACAGGGCAGTCCATGACATCCCTCACATACGTGTCACGTGTCTCCCTGCCCCTGCTGAGCCGCCTGATCCCTGAAACGTGTTGGGCCATCTGGAGAGCTCTGCAGCCAGCCTACATGAAAATGCCATTAACCGCCGCAGAATGGCTGGAAGTGGCCCAAGGGTTTGAAACCCGGTGGAACTTCCCCAACTGTGGCGGGGCATTGGATGGTAAGCACGTGAGGATTACCAAACCTGCCCACTCTGGCTCTTTGTATTACAATTACAAAGGGTATTGTAGTATAATCCTCATGGCTGTAGTAGATGCCAACTATGAGTTCCTCTACGTGGATGTTGGAATGCCTGGTCGCAACTCAGATGGGGGTGTGTTTGCCCTAAGCTCCTTGGTAACACTACTAGGGAATGGTGGGCTAAACTTACCCTCAAATGAGCACACGACCGAACATCTCAACTTTGCGTTTGTGGCGGATGAAGCATTCCCACTTCAGGAACACCTACTGCGGCCATATCCCCAGAGGGCCCTTACTTCTGAGAGACGCATTTTCAACTACCGGCTATCCCGGGCCCGCCGTGTAGTTGAAAATGCGTTTGGGATAATGGCCAATAGATTCCGGATTTTTCATACACCTATACATATGAAACCGGAGTCTATTGACGCGGTAGTGGTGGCCTGCTGTGTGCTACATAACTTCCTGCGTCGTAGGGATAGGGCATCATACACGCCAGGAGGTTATGTAGATAATGCAGACGCTACAACAGGGGAGCTCCGTCCAGGGTCTTGGCGTGATGAGGCCCATGTGATTGTGCCACTCCAGCCGCAGAGCCATGGCCGCACTCGGCAGGAGGCCAGGGACAGTAGAGAAGCTTACTGCTCCTACTTCAATGGGTCTGGTGCAGTGAGCTGGCAGGACCAGGCCATATAATGTGGCTGGCTCTGGGAGTTGCTTGTTGTGTTTTCAATGAAGGTGACAGCAGGTTAGCTGCACCCCTTTAATGTTTGGTTGACCTTTTCCATTCTCTTTGTTTTCATTATGTGCATGAGTTTTCATTATGTAGTTATTTAGTTAGTTAGTTTAGGTTATTTTGGTATTTTTTCCATGCACAGTTTGCAATGTGTGGTGATTTGCTTATCCATTGAATTTGCCTGATTAATGTCACCTGCTCTTGAACTCTACAATGTTTTTACTTTATGTATATTTTGTTTGCACAAGACAAGGTCAAGATTCATGCAATATATTAAACCTTTTTCTGTTGGATCCAACATAATCTGTGTGAGCCTGATTACTTGGTGGAGGAGGGCAATGTGATGCAGGGTTGGGTGGGGGCCTGGGATGTCATAGCCACCTATTGACTGGGATTGTGCACACAATATGTGTGGGTAGCCATGTTTTTCTGAAAGTCTTTTGCCCAACAGTGTTTGTGGCCATTGTGCGTACATGATCCTTTATTTTGTTGTAGGCAGAGGGTCCCCTGCACACAGCACATTGATGCAGGACATATTCTTGTCAGGTGTTTGCTAATACACTGTCACACAGATCTTTGACTTGGTGCCTTGGAAGCTGATCCACTACATTCACATCTGTCAGCACATATATTAAACCCGATTCAGCCTGTATACATACACATACTTCGCCACAGTTGTCACAGATTTTTGACAGAAAACGCACATACTGTCTTTTGTAAGACGCTAATGTGTGGCACACAAACGCACCTCAGTTCAATCTGCACACGCGGCTGTCACAAGCGCTGATCGTGCGTGACACGGCAAACACTTGTACTACGCACACATAGCCCCGGACCGCTACTTTCATACACACGGGATATGTGACTGGCCACCGCTCTAGCGTGACCCATTACCATCGATTTGGATGCATTCCCAAGGCTCCGCCATGTCACAAGCGCTTATTCCGTGCCACACTCCGCTCACTAGTACGGCACGTCTCGGCCATCCGCCCTTTCCGTCGTGCCCAATCACAACTCCGTAGTGTTGGCCAATGGTTGTGGTTTGGGCGCAGCGTACAGGTCTGTGGCACGCCTATTTGTTTTACGTCCTGCCTTTGTTGCTCCCAGATCACTCTGTGGTGGCTGTGTGTAAAGCTGGTACGCTGAGCTACAGACGGCTACTTGCGACACCCGGCGATGTATGTAGCTGTAGATGTAGCGTAGCGTAGCGCACCTTGTGGCGGCGTGTATAGAGGGTGCGGTTCCCGTTGGTAACCGTTCGGCCGTGCTCGTGCACGTGAAGTTGCCGTTGGTATCCATCCTGTTGTGGCGGCGTGTAAAGGTACCATAAGGGTGCTGAGGTAACAAGTGGCTACTCACACTGCTGTCCACTCTGTCTATCTTATCTAATACTGGAGGTATGTGCCCACTGGGCGTTTTTGCTGCGTTTTTGGTGCGTTTTCCGCTTGCAGAAAACCATTGGTTTTATACTAATGTATGCTAATCTGTTCCTGCGGTTGGGCTTCCCAGCAAAACCAATGGGTTTTACAAAAACGCTGTGCCCACACACTAGTTTTGCAAGTGTCAAGAACTGTCAAATACCTGCGTTTTTGGTGCGGATAGCAAAGAATGGACATGTCAATTCTTTTGTGCGTTTTTGGTGCAGTCAATGGGAAAAACGCTGGAAAAACGCAGCTTTAAAAAACGCACCAAAAACGCACAAAAAACGCGCAAAAAACGCGCAAAAAACGCAGACAAGATTCTAGCATTTCTCCTGTCAAGGACTCTAGGATCCTCAGGTTTTCCTGCGTTTATGACTGCTCCAAAAACGTCCTGTGGGCACATACCCTAAGAGTCTTGAGGCAAGGAGAGGATGCTTACACTGCTGTCTATCCTGTCTTTCTTATCTAATACTGGAGATATGTCTGTTTGAGTGTGCAGCAGCTGCTGAGACTTGGAGATAACCTATATTATATACCGTCAAGCTTTCTTCAGGTCATAGCAGCTCTGCTTCTAACTTCTCATACTCAAAGACACCTCTCTAATTGACATTTTACGACAGTTTTCTGTCAATATAACAACTAAATAGCCATTTTAATTCTATAGTGGCTATCTCCCTATACAAAAGAGTGTATTTAGATTTACAATGAGAATACATTTTGGTGGATTCTTATAATCAGTCAAATTCTAAATATGATTTTTGTGGTGCATTAAAAAGTTTAAATTAGACTCAGATTTGTCATTTTCAACAATATGCCATATATGTTATATACGTATTTATTTAGCCTTTATCGGTATTCTATATAGCACCTATGTTATAGGTGGGGTCCAAATTTTTGTTTTGTTCTTGTCTGTCAGCTTTATGTAATTTCCAAATTCTGAATTTGGCATATATTTTCAAGTGTTATTGCATTTTTTACACAACACAAGTGTGTGTGTGTGTATATATATATATATATATATATATCTATATCTTAAGGGCCCAATTTATCAAGACTGACGTAATTCTCACTGGTCTTGATGAGGATGTGTGTTGGGTCAGACGCTCTTGATTAATGAAGAAATATACACCTTTTCATGAATCTGAAGCATCTGCTGAGTGGTGTGCACCTTCGTGTTTGCTACAACAGGAATCTTAATCCAGTCCGGTACGGGAGTGAGATTTCATGAAAAAACACTGAAGTCCGGCAACAAAAGTTCTTAGTTCCAAAAAGATTTCTTTATTAATATTTAGTATAAAAAGCATGGAGAAACGAGGCTATAGTATAGTCCGATTAAGTGCAAGCTATCCTGGGCACTGGTTTACATGTTTCGAGGCTAAAATGCCGCTTAAGGAACTGTTGCACGGTACAACTTATCAGTGATGTTGTATGCAATCTCGGGAGCGCGCTCATTTTGTGGACACCTGTGCAACATCGCTGGTGAGCTGTCACATGTCCAGAAATCGTGGACAACTCACCAACTCGCTATTTCGGTGTCACACCGAACGATGCCGCAGGTTGCTTAAGTTGAAGTTGACCAGTTGATCATCAAGACCAGCATGCCGGAAAACCTGTCAACTCAGACTTGAACAACAATCGTTGTTGAATCGTGCGTTTACACGCAATAACGATGTCGTTTCAACATAGTTCCAGATGTCACTTTTGACCGATGTCGGGAGCGATGTTGAAACATGTAATGGGGCCTTATGTCATAACCTACAGTAGCTAGGTTATGACTAAGGCTGCTTTCACATCAGCGGTAATCGCTGATCTCGGCAGTTGGGGTGAAAAAAAACCGCAACTGCCGCGATTACCGCATTACGGCCGCACTTGCGGTTCACTTGCGGCAAGCTCCATGCAATGTCTATGGGGCTTGCGGTAAGTGTGTGGCTGGTGCGGCAAGTGCAGTTTTGGCACTTGCGGCAGATGCAGCCACGAGAAAACCGCGGCTGACTGCGTTTTTTTCGCGGCCGCATCTGCCGCAAGTGCGAAACCGCAACTGTACCGCACTTGCCGCAAACCCCATATACTTGCCGCAGTTGAACCGCAAGTGCAGACGCTATGCGGTAATTGCGGCAATTGTGTTTTTTTTCACTGCAACTGCCGCGATCAGCGATTACCGCTGATGTGAAAGGGGCCTAAGAGGCATTTTTATCCTCTAAACATGTAAACCAGTGCCCGGGATAGCTTGCACTTAATCGGACTATACTATAGCCTCGATTTTCCATGCTTTTTATGCTATATATTAGTAAAGAAATCTTTTTGGAACTAAGAACTTTTGGTGCCGAACTTCAAAGTTTTTTCTGGATTTGTTGGGAATTCTCTGGAGCACAAAAGGTGAGCTGGATTATAAATGTTTAAAGTGAGATTTCTTGACTACAGAACAACACAGCTTGTCATCAATTAGTTGAGCCATTGCATCCCGCTCCCTCTGCTCTTCTATCCCCCTCTGTCCATTTTTTCAGAATTGGGAGACACTGTTGTAAAAACATTAAAAGACTCAAAATGTAGATTAAACTTTTGCCATTTTTCAAGCATTTACACCAAAATCAGGCCCTAATGTATTTATAAATGACTTAAAATAGCCTAAAAACCAGCGGTAAATGTTATAATAAAAAAAAAGTAAATATTAAGAACATCTTATTTTACTCAACAATATAGCCACACTACAGACAACATGGATTTGTGCTGACGTTATCATTGCAATTTATATGTAACTAGACTTCCTACAGTAACATATTGGTTTCATTTAATGAATCTTGCACCAGAGTTACCATTATGCCTATGCATTTACAGACCTAATGTACAAAAAGAACCTTTTGTTACTTTAAAATAAAAATGTCCTTGTTTCTCCTGTTAGAAAAACAGAAATTCTAGAGGGTTTTATTAAAGCTTTGATATAATGAAAATATTTTAAAATGTACATTTATAATTTCTCAAAGCATAAAAGCTAATCAAACACTTACTGAGTGCAACTCTTTTTACTACATTTATGAAATTGACATAAAATGTAGAAATTTAGTGCACTCATCAGAAATGAAATGTAAATCAGCAGTTAATTTACACTAAAATACTTATTACAGAATGAGGTGTAATAGCACGTAACACTATGTTCTGGCAGCATTAACAATGGTTAATCATTGTTATAGAGCATTAGAGATTTTCATCAGGATGAACACAACTGACCATGAGTTCTAATGATTCATAAGTAAAAGGTTGCAAATTAATATTCTTACAAATGACTGCTACAACTTGCTCTATAAAGGTGTTGCACAGAATTACAAAAATATGAAAGATTTATTTCTTCCAAAATCAGCACCACACAAGTCTATATATTGTGTCTAATGTTGAAGATTAGCTCTACATAAAGGGAATCTGCAAATCAAGTTTTTGCCACCTAATCTGAGAGCAGCATAGTGTAGAGACAGACATCCTGATTCTAGTGAAGTGTCACTTCCTGGGCTGCTCAGTGACATTTTTTTCTCAAATCACTGTTTAGTCTACTTGGGATTATCATTAAAGGAATATTTGGCCTGCTGTCGGGTAGTCAAGCATATTCTTGAGCTCTCTATAACCCCCCATGACTGATTGGCAGCTTCCTATGTACCCTGTATATGGGCAGTAAACTGCCAATCAGTGGTATGTCTGTGGCTATAGAGCTACACATTGAAATAACTTCAAGATCTGCAGCAGAAAAAACAAGGCTTTTATCAAAATGACAGCAAGTAGCCCAGTATGTGATACTACTGGTCTAGTATGTGAGTCTGTGGCTCTACATTATGCTGCTCGCAGATGGGATGGCATAAAACCTGGTGACTAGAGTGAATAGACCTGAACTACAATATCACATAAGAATGGATATAGCATGTTTTTTTTGTAGAAAATAGACGCATATTTATTTTAAATGTAATAATCTTGTCTTGATTAACATCGGAGAAGTATATTTCCAAAAGCCGACTGACTTCTCTCATAGGAAGCTGTTCATGTGGTTGTAGCTTTAAAGTTTCCAGAACTGCTCTTTTGTACATTGTTGGATACTCATGAAAAACATGATGAGAAAGAACAATGGCACGCACCAGAACGTTCATCGGGTCATCTTTACTGATCGGTGCGGGTTACAGCATGTGCAGGGAGAGGGAGTGGAAGCAGGGGACGACGCCAGGCCATTTCGCACCCATGTTGTGCTTCAATGGGTCCAACTCCTGATGCATACTCATGAACCTAACCAACTATCACAGAACTGCAAAAGTCCCTCCTGGTAAAATTCCATTTTACATGACAAATGTTTGAATCCATCCATCATGTCAGGTTCATTTTCTTTAGAAATATTTTGTCTGATAATATTTGGAGGCAATAATCAGCCAACAAGAATGAAATAAACCATTTTAGATTGCTTTTGTTTTTCTTGACAACATTAGTTTGTACTTTGACTTGGTTCTCCTATTTAAACATTTTTGCAGACCTGAAACATACAAGCTATAATAGCTTCCAAAAGGCAGCAACCTCTTTCAGACAAATAATGCATCTGTAACACTGCAATAATTGTTAAAGAACAGTTTAAAAAGTGTACAAGGTTGACATGGCTACTGAATTCCCCAGTTCTTTCCTTGATTGAGCATTTATATAGTGTGCTTCAAGTCAGACACATGGAGGCTCCTCCAATTTCAAGACAATTATTGATCTACTGCTAAGGTCTAGACACTAATTAACAGGCCACCTTCATACATTTTGTGGAGTCCATGCCTGGGTAGGTCAAAGCTGTTTAGGTGGCACAAAGTGTATCTTCACAATGCTAAGCAAGTGGTTTTACAGGTTTTTTTAAAAATGTTTAAATTATGGCATATCCATAGAATATAGATTCACATTATGATTGGTGGACATTACACCTCAGTGACCTCCACCAATCCTAGGAAATGAAGGGTGCACACGAAATTACAGCTGGATCCCCTACTTGATTGCTAGTGACAGATGTGACACAACATCCTCTTAAAAAGATGATGGATGCAGTATAATAGCATGGGAATGCAAATAAAGAAGACACTTGTTCTGTCCAAGCAAGATAAGAACCAGAAAACAGATCATTAAAAATGTGTACTATGGTCTGATGAGTCAATAGTAGAGATTCTTACCCAGCATATCTACCAGAAGATATAAGGATATAAGTATATATTTATTACTGGTTTTTGTATGTATGTATTACTTTGTCATTTTGCTACCTTCAGACAAAATTTACAATGTGCACAAGTAAAACAATTGCATGTATACAGAGTGGGCCATTTATGGATGCACTAAATAAAATGGGAATGGTTGGTGATATCAACTTCTTGTTTGTGGCACATTAGTATGTGGGAAGGGGAAAACTTTTCCGGATGGGTGGTGACCATGGTGGCCATTTTGAAGTCAGCCATTTTGGATCCAAATTTATTTTTTACAATGGGAAGAGGGTCATGTGACACATCAAACTTATTGAGAATTTCATGAGAAAAACAATGGTGTGCTTGGTTTTAAAGTAACTTTATTCTTTCATGAGTTATTTACAAGTCTATAAAAAAACTGGAAAATGGGAGAGAAAAGCGCAATAGGGTCTTATCATTGATAAAAAGTGGACTAAGCCTACAACCTGCCATGAGACCCAGGCGAACGCCCCATACCTGACATTCCCCCATCCTACTGTATCCTAACCCACCCCTCATAGACTGTGAGCCCTCGTGGACAGGGTCCCTGCCCTTCCTGTACCTGCATGTCCTGATCGCCTAGATTTAGTGTACTTGTTCTTGTCTCCCTCATCCTCATGTAAAGCGCCATGGAACCTAATGGCGCTATATAAATAAATAATAATAATAATAATAATAATAATAATGACTAAATTTAATTAGTCACTCACCTGGGGGGGGTTGTGTAGCACACAGCCAGCATAAAAGCAAAAGGTAGTAGTTGCTGCAAGGATCCATACCACAGCGATCAACGTAGGAACAATACAGAAATGGTGGTATTTAGCATATGAGCGCTACACAAGGACACTGCACTGATCAGTATTACCTTTAGATTTAGCGCTCATATTCTAAATACCACCATTTCTGTATTGTTCCTTATTTTATCCTCCCTATTGGGAGTGTGGTGGAAGAGAGCAGCTCTGCACACAAGGACCTGGCTGGTAAAAAAGACACGTGATTGATCACGGGACCCGGAGAAGCGAGTTGGAGCTGGACAATTAGTTTGGAACCAGGAACCGGCGAGCAAAGGTCTCGGATCCCTTCCTCACCACTGAGCCTACAATCTGGCTGTGCAGAGAAGGCACAACCAGTTAAGGTGAGTGAGGAATCAGTGTAACGGAGAATTTAATCTGCCTTTAGCAAACAGTGTGGCGCAACCGAAAAATTTCTGCTTTATACAGTGATCAACGTAGTCAGGAAAGCAAAAGGATGGACTGTATATACGGACCTGCGCTTCAAGGACCAAAGGATCAGATGGTATTCATCATTATAATTTTTATTTCCGACGCGTTTCGGAGTTAGTCCCAACTCCTTCCTCAGGGAATAGTAGGGAATAGACTACTATTCCCTGAGGAAGGAGTTGGGACTAACTCTGAAACGCTCCGGAAATAAAAATTATAATGATGAACACCATCTGATCCTTTGGTCCTTGCAGCGCAGGTCCGTATACACTGTCCACCCTTTTTATTTACAAGTTTATGACCACTTATAAAATGTAGTCTGACACTAATCCACAGTGGATAGATCCCTCCAAGACTGTTGGAACACAAAAATTGATGGTATGGTGAGGTATATGGGGTACAAAGATAGTGGGGGTGGCATTATTCATCAATTGAAATCTCAATACCACTGGATATCTAAATCATGTAGCAATTTCAGATATCCTGTGGCACTGAGGTTTTCTTTGATGAAGAATGGCCCCACTATGCTTGTACCCCATATACCACACCATACCATCAATTTTTGTGTTCCAATAGTCTTGGAGGGATCTATCCACTGTTGGTTATTTTCAGACCAATAGCGGTGGTTTTGTTTGTTAACTTCCTCATTCACAAAAAAGTTTGCCTCATCACTCATCTGAGGCAATTGTCTATGCTGTGAAGATACAAGATGTGCAGCATCTGAAACAATGGATACTGAAGCATGTGCTAGCATTTCTTCTGTGGTGTTGCTATCAGTGTGTCAAGAGGGTTGCATTGAAAATCCAACACAATGGGCATCACTTTGAACACATTTTATAAGTGGTCATAAACTTGTAAATAACTCATGAAAGAATAACGTTATGTTAAAACCAAGCACACCATTGTATTTCTTATGAAATTCTCAATATGTTTGATGTGTCACATAACCCTCTTCCCATTAAAAAAAATAAAGTTGGTTCCAAAATTGCCAATTTCAAAATGGCCACCATGGTCACCACCCATCTGGAAAAGTTTTTTCCCCTCCCATATACTGATGTGCCACAAACAGGAAGTTGATATCACCAACCATTCCCATTTTATTTAGACGCATCCATATAAATGGCCCACCCAGTAGATTCTAAAATATGCATAGATTCTCTGATAGAATAAAATCAATCCAGATGAATATAGTAATGTGTTATTAATTGTGCTATTCAATGATTGGCTATATTGTGCTTTTAAACTTGTTCATGGTGGTGTATTGCTATCTTAATGAAGGGTGCGTAGCCAGAAACGCGTAGACTGTTACGGCCGTCATGGATTTTAATATGAATAAATAAATCTGAAGGTTTTAACATATTTTGGACGTGACAAATCTCTTTAAATTTGTATAAGCTGAAAGTCACGGTTATTAGCTGGAGACCCAGAAACAAACTGGACGTGGTGGATGAAAGAGTCATGGTGCGTGGGTAAATTCTTGCTTGTATCCTTCATTGCATGTATGGGTGTATCAAAAACTTTGACCAGTTCTGCACATTTATATAAATAAATATGTATAACACATGTACTTAGAATATATAAATATATACATACTTATATACTGTATTTATACCTACATTTGCATGCGTTACATACAATGAAACCTCATGCTGTCCAATATGAACCACCATGCAATAAAAAACTTTAATAGGTTAAGAGAAAGTATATTTACTCGGACTAATTTCACATTGCAATTTGATTGACAGCTGATAAAGCTGTCTTTACAAGCAACATGGATTTTAATATGAGCAGAATATTTGTCCTTGTGCTTTGTGAAATGCCAAATGTCTATCCTTAAATGCGTAGATTCTTAGAAATACGACCATAAAGAAGTATAAAGCATTCACAGTGTGTGCAAATGTGACATTTAAAACCATTTCAATTCGCAGTGACCTACGCTTTGCATATCAGGATTATACGTGTTACAAGTATTATTCATATTAATAATTACTGCATATGTTTTGGATACAAGGAATTGTGTTCTAAACTTATTTTAAAGATAAAGGCCCTGATTAAACAACCCCAGTCTTGATAAGGGGGCATGTCTCATAAATGAAAATATTAGAAAGAAAAAAAATTATGATGACTAAAATTTATAAGACCTTACAATAGAATACAATTTTCTTCACTTGTCTTTCCTCATTTATCATCTGCTTTTCTCAAAGTTTGCCATGCCTCTAATGAACAATTAGTAGCTAAGCAATATTGGCTTGTCCTGTCTTCATTTAGTAAAAATAATAATAACTAAGTAAAACTTGTTACAATAATGCCGTAGCCTTGAAAAATCATTTGGTTTCAGCCAATGATTCATTCAGAATCAATATAAATTTAAGCTTTTAATTTAGAATACTACAATACAATAATACAATAATTTTGATTTTTACTTATTGTCCCATAGGGTTCATGAGTAATTAAAACTGCTACTAATTTTCTTTTACCTTTTTCTGTGATATTTTACAGAAAAATTATACTTGTTTTGCTCAAATGTCACAAAATTTGTGCAAAAATTTCAAACGTACATAAAATGACTCCAGTGGGGGACTGGAGTACGTTAGTTAAGAAAAGTAGACTCATGATCCAAAGTGGAAAAGTTTAAGGGGTATATTCAAGTTGTCTCTTGGACAGCAGACAGCTTTCAAGTCTCTTTCACTTCCTGGTTTCTGGGAGGGCAGGCTCTCCACCTTGTGCAACACTCCTGGTGAGTAGCAGTACTGTGGTATTAGTAGAGCTATAAACGTAAACACGTTTTGCTGTTACACATTAAGCTATCAATGACTTGTTCTGGAGCCTACACTTTTATTAGTATTGTTACATGTAGAGATAGCAGAGCATTTCGCCAAGAACACAGCTCAGGATAGTGAAAGCACTGAAGGTCTGGTGATTTTGCAAGATATATAACAGTAGCTAGTCAGGAGCTGAGAAGGAGAAGTAGGTATAGGAAGGTAAGCAACTAACTGCTATATAGAGATCAATGGCCTAGTGAGTGCTGACTGGTATATTAAGAGTTAAAGTGAATTTGTCAGCAAAATTTTTGCTGTAAGGTTTAAAACAGTGATTTCATATATGCATCTCTTATTGCACTGTGTTCTTGTTTACCTGTAATCTATGTTTTAGCACCAATAGATTATCATTGTTGTGACTAGCTGGTGTGTGCGGACTTGTCCGATTCCACCACCTAGTGAGATTAGCAGATCACTGTCTATAGAAATTTGCTTACAGAGCCTGTCCTGGATGGCAGCAGCTCTTTGAGCTCTGCTGCATTGCTAAATCGAAAAATTTTGAACCTCTGCACCCAGTAAACTAGGTTATAATACATCGTTGGATTCAGCGTCTCTTTGCTTAAACCATGCTGTTCTTATAAGAGGTAGCAAAAGCTAACTGAAAGGTTCTTTTTAATCCCTCTCCTGCAATGTAACTACTTGGCACTCATTTGGTCATGGTCTGGGCAGGCACTGGTAGCCGTGCACAAAGAATACCAATTGTACACTATGAAATATAAAAGCTCTCAAGAAAGAGAATGACATCAGATAGAAAAAGCAAGCCAATTGAAAACTTGCTTAGGTTTATACTATTTAACTAATTTAGGTAATTTAATAACTTGAAAATACCATTTAATGCAGTCCTAAGAAAATACAGTGAGTCCTCACTTAACGACGGGGTTAGGGACCAGAAGGTCCATCGTTAAGCGTGTCCCGTTATTAAGCGTGACCCTGTATTCTCCAACCAGAGTCCAGTTATGCTGTCCAGTTGCTGCTCCCATCTGCCCGCATGCTGTGTTCTACAGCTTCCGGCCGCCCATGCTGTACAGTCCAGCACTCTAGGGGGCCGCGTTTAAACGGTGCACAGGAAACTTTCCTGTGCACCGTTTAAACGCGTCCCCCAGAGCGCTGGAATGTACAGTGTGCAGCATGGGCGGCCGCAAGCTGTACAACACAGCATGCGGGCAGATGGGAGCAGCAACTCGACAGCATAACTGGACTCCGGTTGGAGAATACTGTACAGTACTGCACAGTACAATGTACCATAATCCTGAAACCCGCAGCCACCAGGGAAATCACCTTTCATAATCTCAGGAGACATTCGGGTAAGTGTTGTACAGTACTGTACTGTAGTGTAGTTAAGAATGACCGTCGTAAGTGCGAGTCGTCATTAAACACACCCGTCGTTAAGCGGGACTCACTGTAAGTGTAATCATAAACCACAGAATAATTTGGAATTGTGCAGCATAGTTTATTACACCATATATTATAATCAAAATTAAATTTTGTTATTGTTACTGTAATATAAGACAAATTTTCGTGAGCGGAAAACTGAAGATTGGATTATCAATATTTTTGGAAATCTTTAAACTACCGTAACATTTTACTGAAGAACAACCTAAAACAAGGTCTCGCTGATACACCAAGTTAAATCTGCCCTTTGTGAAAATACCAGTTCAATATGTTAAGGAACTGTGCCTCTTCTCATGCTCAGAGTGAGCAATTCATGTTCTTCCACATTTTTTGAGTTGGCAATTCTTGCTCAGCATCAGCATTCTACTAGCACTATTAGTTCTGGAAATTATGTTTCCTGATTTCCTAGCATGTACTGCACTTACATTACCCAATAGCTTGCTTGTTTTGCATGCAAATCCCACCTCCTTGTTAAGCCCCTATGCAGTTTAATAGTAGATACTGACAAACACCCATTGCACAGGACAAGAGAAACAGACAAAGACCAACCCCTATCCTGTTGTCCATTTCAGTGCTTCTTCTAATAGAGATGGATTAGACTTTATCGAATGCAGTGGACAGCTGCAGAGAAGGGAGAAACCCAATCTCCATTTTTGGACAGCAAATTGCAATTTTGTTGTCATTGCATTATACACTGCTGAGTTTATTGATATGATGATGACGATTTATCAAAGAAATCTGAAAACAATTAGCTACAAAATAATTGAAGAGATTAAAACAACATCCATATTGTTGTGCTAAGTTTTGTGATCTAGGACAGAAGATATTAGACGTTTCTACTTTGGTAATTTTACATGACCCAATCCTCCTCCTAATTACCTGAGTCAGAAGAGTCTTGTAGAGGTTGTCATCAACCAGGAACAAATGGGACAGAAAAAACA
Source organism: Allobates femoralis (assembly GCA_033576535.1). Lineage (NCBI taxonomy): Eukaryota > Metazoa > Chordata > Amphibia > Anura > Aromobatidae > Allobates > Allobates femoralis. The sequence goes on from JARQOC010000002.1 coordinate 440,425,966, forward strand.
ACAAATAACTCAACAAAGCCAAAAATGAACCCAGCAAAGCCAACAATGAACCCAATGAAGCCAACAATGAACCCACCAATGCAAAATATGAACCCACCAAGCCAACAATGAACCCAACAAAGCCAACTATGAAACCAACAAAACCAATAATTGTCCCAACAAGGCCGACAATGAACCCAACGAAGCCAAGAATGAAGCCACCAATGCAAAAAAAGAACCCTCCAAACCCAACATTGAACCCAGCAAAGCCAACAATGAACCCAAAAAAACAACAATTATTCCAACAAAGCCATCAATGAACCCTTCAAAGCCAACATATAACTCAACGAAGCCAAGAATGAGCCGACCAATGCCATAAATGAACCCACCAAAGCCAAGCCAACCATGAACCTAATAATGAACCCAAAAAAGACAACAATTATCTCAACAAAGCCAACAATGAACCCAACAAAGCCAACAATGAATCCAACAAAGCCAATAATGAACCTATCAAAGCCAACACTGAACCCAACAAAGCCAACAACGAACTCAAATGATCCTATAACAACTGCATGATCTTCCTCTATGCTAAGCACTGCCTAGAACTGTAGTGGTTTACAAATGTGTATATAATTAGTGGGTAAAAGGGAAATACATGAAAATGTGCAGGAATGACAGCACCTTCACAGTTATATAAAACATTTGATAACTATTCATGAATCTTTGCACAGGCCAGGGAAAATCCCAAGAAGAAAAAACACCTTAGATATTCTCAGATGGATATATTTTTTGTTTATAATTCCTCAGCTAGAAAACCAAGCATTTTCTCTTGCCGTTGCTTTGGAATTAGCAGCACCATTTACAGAGAATGCAAGATAATATTCTTAATTTATTATTGCCATTATTAGTAATGTATTGCTATAATGTAATTTCAGTGCTGTTTAATTTGGCCATTTGTAAAGTGCTATTTAAAAGTGCTTTTTTATATTCTTTTTTATTGGATGCAGTGATATTTGTTTTACAGCTTTCTTAATCTTACAGCAGAATAATAATAGCTCTCAGAAATGTTTACTGCACATCTAAAAGTAACATAATGCTAGGACAGAAATCATTAAAACACAGCTAGTTGCTAGTATTTAACCTCGCTGTTTATTGTCCTGCCACTAGACATCCTATATTCTTGTGTATATTTTATAGCCTGCAACCCAAAATAACCACTAAGCTTGTGTCATCTGAGCATTTTATTAGCACTTCTTTATAAGAACCAAACTTTTTCTGCAATGTCTAATGATTTGATCACTGTTACCTACATAAAACTCCAAGAATGTTTTTATTGCAATAGACTAAAATGATTAATATCTGTAAGGTCCCCTTCACATTATTGTTTCTGTCTGGATCCGGCAGAAAAACCGGCAAAAAAACGCATTTGCCGTCTAACGGTTGCACTTGCGGTACACTTGCGGCAAGCCCCATGCATTCTCTATGGGGCTTGCCGCAAGTGCCGGATCGCGGCAATACCATAGTTTCCACATGCCCCATAGAGAATGCATGTGGCTTGCCGCAAGTGTACCGCAAGTGCAGCCGTTAGGCGGCAAATGTGGTTTTCTGTCCGGATCTGCCAGATCCGGATAGAAATGCTAGTGTGAAAGGGGCTTAATAAAAATACTCAAGCAAAAATATAAAAACACAATTTTGCCTGGAGGATCAAACCACAAGGCTCCACTTAAAGCAAATTGGTCACCAGGTTTTTTTCTACCCCCATCTGAGAGCAAGATCAAATGGGGCAGAGACCCTGATTCCACCAATGTGTCATTTACTGAGCTACTTTCTGTAATATTTATAAATTCACTGTTTTACCTACAGTACATCTACCATTTCTCTGAATGTTGAGTTCTGTATAACCCTGCCCACACCACTGATTGGCAGCTTTCTGCCCAAGTATAGTGTACGCAGTAAGATACAAATCCATTTGGGGGCAGTGTTGTAAAGAGCTCATTAATATGCTTGACTACATGGCAGCAGGTTTACTAGTCCTCTAGTGATAATCTCCTGCTCATAAAACAATGATTTTATCAAAACTACACTGAGAAGCAGAGTAAAGGGGGTGTCACACGCGTCAATGTCGTCAGCGATCTGATCGCTGACGACATTGACAGCTGATTGCTGGTGAGCTGTCACACAGACAGACTCACCAGCGATCAATTGACCAGTGACATCATGGAAACGATTTAAATATCGTTTCCACGATGTCCTGCTCCCGCTGCCAGCCTGCTGGAAGCGGGAGCAGCCTGGTCTCCAAGGTACACTGCGGGTAACTAGGCAGCGCGCGCTGCCTAGATACCCGACGTGTACCTTAGTTACCAGCCTCCTCTGCTCACCCGGTGAGCGGAGGAGGCTGGTAACTAAGGTACACAGTCGGGGATCTAGGCAGCGCGCGCTGCCTAGATACCCGACGTGTACCTTAGTTACCAGCCTCCTCCGCTCACACGGTGAGCGGAGGAGGCTGGTAACTAAGGTACACGTCGGGTATCTAGGCAGCGCGCGCTGCCTAGTTACCCGCAGTGTACCTTGGAGACCAGCTCCCAGCGCTTGTGACAGGCGCTGGGAGCTGGAATATCGCTCGCTCCCGGTGTCACACGCAGCGATGCTGCGTGTCCACCGGGCGACAATCGCCAGGTTTCAGAGCTGGTTCTGAAACCTGGCGATCATCAACCAGCGATTTATCGCTGGTTGATGCAGTATGTCACACGCGTCAATATCGCTGCAACGTCACGTGCAGTCGATATCGTGCAGGCGATATTGACGCGTGTGACACCCCCTTAAGTGACATGTCACTGGAATCAAGGTCTCTGTCTGTTCATTGAACTCCACTCAGATTAGGTGGCAACCAAGAGCCTTGTTTTTCCTTTAATTGTTCATTAATGAGCTTCCCTCAATTTTATTCTCAATGTCTTATTATGTAGGATTCAATAAGTATTTTTTTCTTGCTAATATTATGCTATTGACAACTACATATGAAATTGTTTTACCCTATACCTTTAGATTAACAATGCTTAATATTAGTGTAAAATAGATGCGTTTATGCTTTTTTCGCAAACTTCCTAACTATATCTTACATTTATAAAATGAGATCACACTGTCTCCAAAACTCGATAAGACATTCCATGTAAGAAAGTCTGGAAGGTTGAATCTCCAATTAAAACTGAACTTTTCATAGACCTCTAACTGCTAAGGATCTGTGATCCTTCCTACACAATAAAAGTGATAGACACCTTCTTTTAATGTAATTCTAGCAAGGTAGATAACCGCTCCCATGAGATTAAGTACATTTTAGTAGTTTTAACTGAGGACTCAAGACCCAACTGACATTGCCTCCTAATAGTGGCCCATGTTCTAATTTCTTGCTTTTTGATTAAAATACTTTATCAAAATTATTATGCATTTTCTATGTTTTTTTCATAAAATTATTTCATAGTAATATATTACATTTAAAGAATAAAAAATTGCTGCGTGAAAGGTTGCTAACAACCTGCCCTTCTATACGGCACTGGCTCAGAGTGGTCATGATCTGCTCCTACTCTTTCACATCATCAAAGCAGAATTGCCTCTTTCAGGCTAGTCTGTTGACATAATGAGACTGCTACCATCATGCTGACTGACAGCCAACTCCCCGCAGTTCGCAGTTAGGCATTGTAAAACCAGCTGTCAATCAGCGTGATGTTGGCAATCATACTTCGTCAACTGAGCAGTGCGAAAGAGAAGAGGCTGCTCTGTTGCTGTAATATCAGTAAAAGCCATGGCATAGCAGTTTTTGACCGCTCTATGCCATCAGAATTCAGCATGGACAGAACAAACAAATAGCAATTATCTTCCCATTAGTTCTTAGGCCCATAGTAAAATGTTAAACAATCCCAGATAATGCATTTAAGATATTAAGTAATATGGAAATCTGCACTACGGAAGCATTCTCCAACACTTCTATATATTACCATGGAGGAGGTAACTCACTCCTGGATGTCATGGGGCTACCACAACATAGAGTGGTCCTGCTTCTACTCTAGCTGTCAGACCGTCACAGTGAGTGACTACAAGGGTTAAAGCTGTTCTCTTGTCCCCTAATTCTTTCCGTCTTGGCCTATCTCAGCTGTTCTGTTTTGTATATGTCATTGGTCGTGAAGGGGTGAAACTTTATATCTGAAGCACAGGTCAAGCTTTTTTAAAGCAACTTTAATATTTTCTGTCCATGCTCATTTCCAAGTTAAAAATGACTTTATAGTTTGCACAGAAAAAAACTAAAATTTTAAATGTTTTTAAAAGGGAATTTGTCACTATGTTTATGCCACCTATTCTCACTGCAGCAAAAGTAGAATCAAAACCCTGACTCTAGCTGCTTATTGTAATTTTAATAAAATCACAGTTTTATTAGCAAGAGATTACCATTCCAGGAGTGGTAAACCTGTTGTCATGCAGTCCTCTAAATTCATGAGCTCTGTATAACCCCCTCCTCCACCACTGATTGGTGGCCTATGCACAGTATACACAGAAATCATTGGTGTGGGAGAGGTGATACAGAGGTTGTCGTTAAGAGAACTGGTAGATCTACAGCACATAAAGCATTGAATTTTTCAAAACAACAGCAAGCCGCTTAGTAAGTGAAACATACTTGGAATCAGGGTCTAGTTTCCTACATCATACTGTTTTAAGATGGGGTAGCAAAAACCTGGCAACAGATTCCCTATAAAGGTGTTAGGCAGGATAATTATTGTAAACAGCATGAGGACAAAATGCCCCGCTTCTTCTTCCAGAACTTCATGTACAAAATCTCAATCCTCAATGATGTTGTGAAAAAACTCATTTCTTCAATTTATGCTCACATTATCCTGTAATTGCATTTGTGTCACGGGTGTATTACATACTTCATGTGCATAAAGTTATTAAGCTCATTTATATAAAATATGTCTGTTTTCATAATTGATGTCTCCCATGCAGAATATTTTGCTATCGTAGTTGATGGGGACTCCAAATTGGGCTTCCGAGATTTTATATTGTTCCATATTGTTAATCGCTGTTATCTACAATGACTATCTTGCCTGTTGTGAATCAATCTGTTTTATGATTTCTAATACATATGGAAAATGTAAATAATAATGTTAATTTTTTTCAATTTAAAGATTTTAATTCATCTGTAAGGAAAATATTGATTTGGCTAGACATTTCTTTCACCTAATACCAATCTGACCAGATTGTTGGTAGAAATGAGGAACCATTAGAAGCTTGAGGTCAGGCGGTGTAGCCAAACTTTTTGGTGTCCTGGTCGTGACCCCAAACTTGACCCGAACCTCAATGGAAGTCACTGATTGGCAGTTCAGCTTTCCACCTCTCTCTTTCCAGCTCTCTAGCCAGATATAAGTAAAATACTTCAGGGAAGGGAGAGCGGTGCTCTTTTTAAAATTAATTTTGGACACACACTACACCTAAAAACTGTGCTTTATATCCAGTGTTCCAATCAAACTCTGGATGTGGCTCACACTAGGCCAAGCATAACTGTGCCCGACCACACCAATGCTCTCTCCAGTGCTTACCTAAAGTAAAACACCCAAACACCGAACTCGAGCAGGTTTGCTCAACACCAGCAACCCAAACTGCACTGAACCTTGAAAGGTTTGAACATCTCTAATTGTATGTATCTGTAAGGATGACTAGTTGCATATGAAACAGAAGGAAGAATATGACATTGATATGGTGAAAATCTCAGTACCAAGCTAAATGTAAACCAAGGATCAGCGAAATTGTCGAAAAGACAGATATTGTTGTTTTACTAACGTAATCCTTTCCTAGCCTGAACAGAACAATAGTAGGCTGCTCAGGCCTTGAACCTATGCAGTTGTGCTCCTTATCTTTAACTACAGAGTAAGGCTGCCTTCACACTTGCGGACCCCTCCGCAGCATCCTGCTGAGGGGATCCGCAAGCTCGCCGCAGCCACCGCCAGCCCCTATCTTTATAAGGGGAACGCACGGTCATGCGCAGTTCTGTGCATGACCGTGCCCTCCCATTCACTGCAATATGTGATTTGTACGCAGGCGGATGCCCGCGTACAAGTCACACACTCTCGTCCGCACCCTGAACCTGACATGGTCGCGTTCCTGGTGCAGACGAGAGTGTGTGATTTGTGCGTGGGCATCCGCCTGCGTACAAATCACATATTGCAGTGAATGGGAGCGCACGGTCATGTGCAGACCTGCGTATGACCGTGCTTTCCCATTATAAACATAGGGGCTGCGGTCAGCTTGCGGATCCCCTCCGCAGACGCTGCGGAGGGGTCCGCAAGTGTGAAGGCAGCCTAAAAGCATTGTTGTAGTGTAACACAAGAACTTCTCCCTCCACTCATAAGAGGTGCTCTGCTGCTCTACTCTTTCTGTCTTTATTACTTTTAAGCTCAATGTTACAAGAATGTATCTCATATCTCCTGAAGGGGTTACAATCATAAATTATACTAATTTTGGCATCCATACTTGGCCATAATTTTTCCCAGGGAAATTGCACCCACTTTCCAAATATTTTGAAGAAACGATGTAAAAATGTCAAAATTTTGCATAATTTCAACTAACTTTTCGTTAGAATGTGTGAGCATAATATTATCATCTTATCATTTGTAGACAATTCCAGCAATTTGGATTGTCTACAGCAGACATCCTTTTTGGGTGGTTCATAGGGATGATGGAACCCAAAAAGTGAAGTTTGGGGTTCATACCAGACACCTAGTGTCCAGTGTCAAATCCTTAACCTGTTTTATTCAGAACACTATGTCCATGTTACTGTTTGCGTTCGTCACAAGAATAAAGGTTGTTAAAAGACTGTCTGTCTTCTGTGTCTCCCCGAAGACAAGATAGCAGACTCTTTCCTGGCCCTCTCTTTAAACCATATGAATATTCACTGCTTCACCCACCCTTTGTGCCTGTATCTGTAATTGGCTGCAGTCAGACTGATGTTTCCTGCAAATGTCACACTGACTGTCTGTGCACCAAATCTGAGTGTGACAGCTGGAAGTAGAGTGTGAAAATAAATAAAGTAAAAAAATGACAAGAGGTGTCCTCTATTTGCCAACCTGCCATGGTAAAGCCATCAGCTGGGTGCTGATATCAGACTGGTAAGGGGTCAATAACCATGGGTATTCCTTGTCAGCTCATTAATATCTGCTTTACCTGTGCTTATTAAGCAAGAATAGAGGAGAGCCATTTTTGACAACCAGCACAAATAAAGCAGACAGCAGCAGGCTAGTATAATCAGGGTGGAATTATTGGCCCATCCCAGACAAAGAATATCAGCCCGCAGCCTCCACAGTAGTTGCCTAATCACATTAGATGCACCAAATCTGGTTCTTTACCCAACTCTTTCCAATTGCCATGGTGGGGTAGAAGTAGGAGCAATATATGGGGTTGATGATAGCTGTAATTTATCAAAAATCTATCAAAAGGCTAGTAATGAAGAGGTAACTATGAGACACCCCCATTCTAATCCTGTAAATCAAAAGAATAAACAAAAACCTAGAAAAATCCTTTATTTGAAATAAAAAACACATGCACTGTCTTTCACATATTTATTAATTTCAAAATCAGCCCCATAGGTCTGACATAATCCACAAGATGTCCCACGATGATCCTCGGCTTCGCTACATCCAGAGGATGAGAAGTGACATTAGAAGACGTGACTGCTCACTGCGGCCTCCAGAACACACTGACGGCAGTGTGGGAGCTGCAGCTGTGAGAAGTGGTGATGTCACCAGAGTTCCCAGCAGCAGTTCCCACACTACCCTTAGTGTGTTCGTGAGGCTGTGAAGAGCAGTAACATTTTTTATTGTCACTGTTGGCTCAAGACATAGCAGAGCCGAAGATGTTGTGTGGATTACGTCGGATTTGCTGAGGTGTTTTGGGGGTTAATAAATGGGTGAAAGAGTGCGTCTGTGTTTTTTGTTTCAAATAAAGGATTTTTCTGGGGTTGTGTTTATTTTTTTTATTTACTGGGTTAGTAATAAGGGTGCCTCATAAAGACAGTGCTTAATGGCACCTGTGATTATTAATAAATCATAGCTATCATTAATCCCATATATTTTCCCGTTTGCTACTGTACCAGGACAATTTAAAAGAACTGGTAAAGCCTCAGATTTGTCAAATCTAATGAGATGCACCAAATTCTGAGGTGGCTGAAGGCTGTTATTTTTTGGCTGGGATGGGCCAATAGTCATGGACTCTCCCACCTTGATAGTACTAACCTGCAGCTGTCTACTTTATCTGTGCTGGTTATCAAAAATGAAGTCTTTTTTTTCCAATTATTTATTTATTTATTTATTTAATATGTGGGGTCTGCTCTATTTTTGCTTAACCAATGCAGTTAAAGCAGAAAGCAATGAGCTGGTATCACCAGGCAGGGAAGGGCCATATTGGCCCCTTCCCAGTCTAATATGATCCCCCAGCTGATGGCTTTACCTTGGCTGGTTAGCAAATAGAGGGGATCCCACATCATTTTTTTTACATTTTTTTACACTTACATTTCCAGCTGTCACACTTGGGTTAGGAGTGTAGGCAGTAAGAGTGAGAATTTCAGAAAACAGCAGACTGACTTCAACCATTCAGATGCAGTGGGTGAAGAGCATGTATAGCAGTCTGACTGGTAAAGAGGGTGGGGCAGAGGAAGCAATTAATATTTCATGTGGTGTAATGAGCGGGCCAGGAAAGAGTCTGCCTGCTGTCTTATCTGTCAGGAAACATGGTTTGTATAATTGTGTGGCACCTCTCTGGCGGGACGCCATAGGGAGGTACTGCATCCAAAACAGAAGGTGTAGTGCCTCCATAACCACAGGCAGAGGGGAATCTTCAGAGTCTGTATACAAAACTCAAGATCCCAATCAAAGCTGCCCTAGCACCAGGGACTCTATATTCAGTAGGTCCGAGGGGGATGGACCTTAGCAGAGCAGGAGACGTAACGTAAGTGACAGTGACAGTTTGACTCAAGTCTGTCAGACGGTGTGAGGAGAGCAGCAAAGACGGACGCAGGGGACCCTGCGAGCATGACAGGAAGGCACCTCTAAACTGAGAGGTGACCCAGACAATGAAGGGGACACTCCAGGACTGGTCGGAGCCGGCTGGAGAGTCCAGGTCAATATGGGTAAACCGGAAACAAGGCGGTTTGTTAAGGTTCATCCCAAACTGCTGACCGGCAGGCTGTGGGCCACAGCACCCATCATAGTAGTCCAACCTCTGTCCCATAGCTGGGTTCAAGATGCTGATAAGTAAGAGAGACTTTAAGTAACAGACCCGGGGACCAGAAATCAGACTCAAGGGTGGGAGAGTAAGGAGCCAAAAGAGCCCATAAAGGAACAGGACAAACAAAGTGTGGGAAAGGTTCCTCTGACAGACTCTGTGGCAAACCCCAATGCCTGTGGCAAAAAAATTCCCTGGCAAACTAGACTGTACCGTGTACCTATTGATCCATCTGGTACCAGTAAAGAACTGTTTGGGCCACTTGGTGTCTGGTTTCCTTTATTCACCGCCGCCTGGAGAACTTACATGGAGCCAAGGACTACTACTCCCTTCATCCACCCCGCTGCCCTGAGGTAAAGCTCCGCCTGTTGGGAGCTGTACTACCTAAAGCTGCATCACCATTACCTCAGCGGACGGCTGCAGCGCTGGTAACTACATTACCAGGTACCACAGGTGGCGTCACGTATAATAATAACCCATCCCAAATAATTTTCCCCTCAGCCATTGAGTGTCCAGGGCACGGGCCGGGACTCGACCAGTCGTGATAGCCACTGAAGTATCAACCTGTCCCGGTATTCTAGTACCCCCTACCCTGTTGACCGACTCAATTGTCCTGCTGTTATTCCCATTTTGCTACTTTTTGCCCCCAGCCCTTACTACGACCATTTTACAGCACTTAGGTTCGGGTCCTCATTTCCTTATATGTGGTTCAGGGACCGGGGTCAAGTTCAGGTATAGTCCAGGTCCCGGCCTGGACATTTTTTAAAATCCGGCCTAAATTGGCGAACCCAAACATCCATGACTCCTCTCTAGTGTATGATCTTCTATGTTCTTCTCTGAAGACATGAAATGTTTTAATATTGTCCAAGCTTCATGATCATGCTATGCACATCTAACACAACTGCTACCTGAAATACATTTTTGGGCTGAGTATGATAGATGTATCCCTAAAGCCATTTTTTGCTGCGTGTAACAAACAAATGCAACATTTTAATTGGCATTATAATTATTTAGCACTATTTCCTCTGCTATATGTATTAGTGTCTAATTATGTTGGCACCCTGGAAATTCAGATAAGTTGCAACTGATTAACATGATGTATTCTCACACAGCTTCGTTACTCAAGAAAAAAGTAACTCACAGTTTGTAACTGCAGCAAATATAGCGGCAGATGACAAGAAAATGTAGCCATGAGCTTGTTCACATAGTATAGGTGTTATTTTTCACACCTGAATGAGCGCATAGGTTTGAAAACACATGTAAAGTGACGGCGTGCACAATTAGGAGCCATGTAAACTTTAGACTGTGTGTTTATATGCCTGACAATCTGTTCTAAGACAGTCTTTTTGTAAGGCAAGCAATTACTAAATGGAGAACTGTTCTTTTAATATTTTTAACCAGTGTTTATGATGAAGCAAAACTATCACTGATGTATTACAAGAATGATGTGAACCCACCAGATGTTATGCAGTGACTTTCAGAGGAGCTTCTATTTGGTGAAAGAATTTTCACATGATGAAATGGTATAAAGCCTTCTATTGCCACTGCTCCTGCTGGTCTTCGGCAGTTTGTGACTTGCCAGATCTCTCCAGTGTTCAGAGGCCACGTATCAATGCAAGTCTATGACAGCCTCAATCTGATTCTCATAGATTTACATTGAGCACTTGTAGCTGTTACCTCTTACTTTAGGCAGAAAAGTGGTGCTAAAGATGGTGCCACTAGACTGGGGAAGCACCAATAAGAGGTGATGCTGGCTAGTATGTATAATACCAGTGTCAGGGACCTTATATTAGAGGCACAATTGTAGTGCTGAAAAATTAACAAAATGCGGGAGTGGTGCTATAAGGATACTTTACTCATCATATGAATGAGATGTGCATGGAGCCAGTAGGGAGGCACAGAAATGCTATGGGGTCAAATACTACAGAGAAAAAATTAGTTATGGGGAACTACTCTGCAGTGACATGCAAATATTACCTGACCCTTGTTCACAAATTAATGGCATAATTTTATTGGACCAACAGCTAGATTTATGCACATCAACAGCTCTAGTGAAGTATAAGGAGAAATGAGTGTTGGAGCATTGGTGGACCTCTTTACACCAGATAGGTGAGGATCCCTGAGATGGAAGTCAGTATATTCTGTAAAGGGTAGGTGCAAAAGATAACATGTTTGGCCAAAGCCTGTATTAACTATGTCAATTGTTCCTTTTTCTGATGTAAACAGCAGTTTTATTCACAACACTGTATGGCAATTATTCATTCATTTGAAAACTGGGCTGTGTTGTTATAATAGTGGTCGCATTATAGGAGTTGAACATGAACTCACTCTTAAGAAAGTTTGTTGACTGCAATCTGTGGAGAAAAGTTAATATTGTGTAGTTGATTTTAGTAGAAACCAGATGGAGAACTGGACAGCCACAGCAACCCAACCCAACTCAAGAAGAAACATAGCCAGCAATGTCTGGTGCTAGAACCAGTACAGGTTACACATTTTATAATGACTTCATAACAACACCACTCCCCAAAGAACCCTTAAACCATTGGCCTGGTGACTGGCAACTAAGGCTGGCTTCACACTAGTTGTGTTCCTGTCCGTGGGATCCTGCTTTTTGCAGGACCCCACGGACAGGAACGGACAGGCCCGGATTGTAAACTCTGGATGCCATTTCTGTGTGCGGATCCAGGATTTTGACAGATCCGGACACATAAAGAGCTGGGGGGAGCCGAGCCTGCAAAATTATATGTATTAGTGTATCTACATATACTGCTAAAGTGAAACTAAATAAATTAAATAAAGGAATGGTTAAAAATAAATAAATAAATTCTCACCTGTCCGACGAGTGTCCCGCGATGCATCCACCTCCGATGGCTAAAGGACCATAATCAGCTGACCGGGAGTGGGCGGGCGATTTAAACCGCACTGATGCGGTCATGTGACCCATCAGCTGATTGGGTTCCCCCACCCCTTCACGACCAGCAGATTAAGGTCCTTTAGCCATCGGAGGTGGATGACACTCGGCGGACAGGTGAGAATTAATTTTTTTATTTTTAATCATTCCTTTATTTAATTTCACTTTAGCAGTGTATGTAGACACACTGCTGAAGTGAAATTATGGGAACACAGCAGTTTTAGTGTACTGAGCATGCTCAGTACACTAAAACCGGATTCGGGAAACAATCCAATTTTTTCCCGGATTTTCCCTGCTATGTGTGCCGGATCGCCCCAGATTCATTTCTGTCCGGTTTGGTCCGTTTATTTCACCAGAGCCCAATATCAGAGCAGTATCAGATTTTGGAGCTGGGAAAAAAGAGGACAGAAACTAATCCGGGACTGAGCTGGCAGAATCGGATGGCCATTTATGGCCAATCTGGCACCTTAGGGCTACATAGGAGGCAAAACAGGACAGAACAGGATCCAAAAAACCGTGGTGTGAAGCCAGCCTTACTGCCCTATTTAAAGTGATAACAGCACTATATACAATGTGATATACATTACCTTTACTTATTAGTTTACAAAATTAGCAATGCTCCTACTTATGAGTGCCTGTTAGGTTTCAAATCTGAGGTTGTAAATGGCCACTTACTAAAGTTGGGCAGATCATTTGCAATTCAAATATTCCAACTTTGCTGAATTTTCCCCCAAAATTAAATAGATTGTGAATAAATATGCAGCAAATCAGAATACTGCAAACCCTCTATTTGCCTGGAAAAAAATGTATATTACTCATAGGATTGTTTTCAATCCGTTTTGATCTCTTCAATGCAAACACAGCCTTTATAATGTCTGAGAGATTTCAACCTGACAAGGGGAAAATTGACTATTTACCAGCATTCCAGTATCAGAATTGTAAGATTGAGCCGATGTCTGCCTTTCTAGCATTTACCCTAGTGATCAAAATTTGAGAACAGTAAATGATCACTTGATTTTTTTCACGTAGACCATAATCTACATTGATCAACATTTGAAGGTTTTTGTGTAACGGGTACACCATGCCACTAGAACAGGGTTTTCCAAAATACCCAAAGTTTATCAACTTAAAACCTTTATTTTACACAAAATGTGATGATGATAATTAGAGAACAGCAATGTCTGTAGCACAGAGAAAGATTAAAACTAAATTTTGTGAAGGTTACAACAGTCACCAATCAGTAGGAAGTGTAAAGGCTTTTGCTTTGTACAGGCCTTTGCTTTGAATGACTTCAACACATTTGCAGCCATTGGACATCACAAATCTCTCTTCTAGACTCTTCCATAGTTCTGTGACTGTTGTGGGTTTTCTATTGGGTGTAGATCAGGACTTTGGGCTGGCCGTTTCAATATTTTCTGTTTGAAGTAACTGTTTCACCTATTTTGCATTGTGACAGGGAGCATTGTCCTGCCTAAAAATAGCTGGCTGATTGAGTACTGAATGCAAGTAAGGCACTACTTGTTGTTGAAGAAGGTTCTGATCCACACTTGCATTCACTCTGCCATGTAATTGTATGAAAGGTCTAACTCCTGCAGCAGAAAATGTTCCCCAAACCATGACACTTCCTTTACCACCTTTCACCTTCCATTCATAGTTTGGGTTCAAAGGCAAAGGAGAGTGTTACCAGGCACCGGAGGTGTCACGGGTAAGATGTTAGCAGACTACAATATATGGAGACCAAGTGGTGTTGCTTAATCCCAAAGAGTAGATGCAGACTTTTACATAGAAATGGATGGCACTCACCACAATACTTTTTCATTAGTGCAGGTAGTTTATTCCATTACAGCAGAATCCAGTTATACAGTGCAGGGAGGGGTGGGGGTGCCGAGAGGACTACGGGCGCTCAGTTTTGCATGTTTCAACGCTTCCATGGACCCAAACAAGTAACAGGTAGATAATGAATACATACTTCACTTATGAAGCAGCGCAAACCCACAAGGAAGTATCGGGGCCGGCATAGCAAGTCAGCTGATATGGAACACATGAGCTCTCAGCTGACCTGTACTTGATCACATGGGGAAGGGGCTGAATTAATGGTGAAGAAAGAAAAGGCAGGAGGTATCAACCGTTACAGATGGTGCAAACAGAAGAAGCCATGGCTTTTTCACAAGTTGTAGTGCAAAACATATCACTGTTTGGGGAATATGAAGATTCAAAGAATTATTTTTCTAATAAATGAAGCTTTTTTTCCTAATAAATGAGGCTTTTCTACAAGCTGTCCAAATATTATGGAGAGAAAAAAGCCATCTCACATTAATATCCTGATTTGATCTGAGCCTGGAATAACATCACTGCCTGGGGCGGGAACAATCATAGTGTTGTAATAGAGCATCCAGTTTCACAGATATAAAATCTTTATTTTTATTAAAAAGGTTATAAAAGCATTCTTACATCTAAGATTTAGTCCACTAAGAAAAATACCAATACATTTCTGGTACACATGGCACCTTTACTGATGGTGTATTAAAAATTTCGCTAGTGCGATGGTGTATTAACATTAGTAAAATAATATCATTGTATAAATTAACAAAGAAGAAAATTATTAGCAAAAAGAGTTTATTGGGTTGCAGTTTTCCATCTGAGGCAAACTACCTGTATATAGTAGAATTATATTAAAGTTATCAGAGTTGACAAAAAGCAGCTCAAAATTATATCAGTGCAAATTATAAAGTACATTGATGAAAACTATGCTTACTGATCAAATTATATTATTCCTCCATTGTCTTAACTGTAACAGAACAGTACCTTGCTAATATATCATGAACAAAGGTGCCTTGTGCACCACAAATGGTGGTGTCTTCCTTGATGGACTAAACCTTCAATGTAAAAATGCATTTATAACTTTTTAATAAAGATGATGATTTATACCCATGAAACTGGATCCTCTGTTACAACACTATGGTCCAAAAATGATCCCTTTATTTAGGGAGCAGGAAGTGGGTAAATGTTTTAAAAGTGAAGAAATAATGGTTTTCTATACTAGGAGTGAAAAAATAAACAAAATTAAACTAATCAAACTAAAATATAGGTGGCTGCTTAAGTGTCAAGATCGACATCCCCATAATTGGGAATTATAATTCAGAATTCAGTTCAGAATTAGCCTATGACATTTGTACTCAACATTGCTTAAAATAGAAAATCTTTATTTTGGGTTCATTGGAACCACAGCAAGTATGGAGATTCCAGCAGGCTGCATACTCTGGACCTATAAAACCCTATATAAGGTTTAGATGTTCCAGTAGGATTTTCCTGAATTTTCTTAATAGCATTTTACAGCAAGAGACAAATATCATTCAATTTTGCAACAAACCTTTCAGGTATCTGATAAAAAGATGAAGACAAAGAGGACCTGAAAAGAACTGTACTCAGGAGATACCCTTGTAGTCAGATTTGGATCACTACTGCCAGTAAGAGTGAGCAGAAATTTCTAATTCTACATGTGCTGTTGTGGCACCCCAGGGTTCATGTGCCACAGTAACATCACCAAGGTTTAAATCCCCACACAACCCACAACACTACACTAGCGCCTCCAAGCCAGAAGGGGGAGCTAAAGCTGCTTCCCTATATATTCTGATGTGGAGAGGAAGTGGGCAGTTAGTCAGTTAGTTCAGTGCGGGGCAACACTGAGGAAGAAAGACCTGGGTGTAAAAGAGCTGTGTTAGACTCACCCCACGGTCCACTGTCCAGTTCCAGGCCAAGCTAGGGTCTGAGTAAAAGGAGACAGGGCAGAGAGGAACACACCTGAGAGACCGAGTCCCCTGAGACTCACCCCAGAGAAGCGCATAGCACGGATACCAGATCCGATGCTGTGCCTGACATAAACAGCACAGTGAACACCGGATGAGAGAAGATCCCACATCTTCACTGTACCACAGCAAAGCAACACGGCGGTCTCAGGAACATAAAGATAAGACTCAAGTTGCCTAGCAAGTTGGTACCCGTGAGGGGAGACAGGGCCGGCAGCCTAGCTAAAGCGGAAGCAGGGCTACACACACACAGCGCAGGAGTAGGAAGCAAAGGACCCGGACAGGGTGAGAAGCAAACCGGCCCCGGTACAGACTCTGTGGACAGTACTCTGCTGAATGTCATCTACAGTAATGACTTGGAAAACTACAAAACCGTGAGTCTGTGTAATCCTTGTGAACCCTGTTCTCCCTCACAACTACCTCACAAAATGTTTTCATCACTACTGCCCCGGGGACCAGGCTTTGCCTGTGGAGAGCCATTACATCACAGGCTGCCTTCCATCATCCCCGGAGGTTCTGTAGCAGCGGTGGTCACCCTGACCACATACCACGGGTGGCATCACAACTT
Organism: Allobates femoralis; assembly: GCA_033576535.1. Lineage (NCBI taxonomy): Eukaryota > Metazoa > Chordata > Amphibia > Anura > Aromobatidae > Allobates > Allobates femoralis. The sequence continues at coordinate 440,442,488 of JARQOC010000002.1, forward strand.
TATCCCCTGTAAATACCCCCCATTACTTGTGGGCTTGGGACACGATCCAGACCAACGACCGCTGTGATAACCCCCGTGATACCCCGGTCCAGTACCGAGTACCCCGTCCCAGTGGGCTCCACAACTATGCTGACACCTACCCAAAGAGATTGAATGTTGTCATAAAAGCAAAGGGTTCTTCAACATATATTAGCTTAACATTATGCATATTTAGGTAACCACATAAGTTTAGATCATTTTTTTTTCTTTTTCCAAAAAGATTTCAGCTTATTTTTCAGTTGAATTTTACAGTTTATGAGTTATATTAAAGATGGAAAAAGTTTTGAAATTATTTTTCATGGTGCTGTTTTTATATCACAAATACCTTTTAACAGAGGAACAGAGTTGTGTAGACTTAATATTTGATGTAAATGACATGATATACAGGAAGCAGATACCCAGCTGAGCTTGTGCCTTAAGCACTGGTGGCAGAAGAACGGTGTAGAAGACAATAGACAGGCAGGCAGATGGTATAGCCAGTATAACTATTGGCATCTGCTGTAGGTGAATGACAGTCTACACTGACCCATCGTTGATTCATTTTGACAAATGTAATGTTTTCCATACTTGCACAGACAACCTGGTCCACTTGGGTTTGACAAAGCAAAATCCCTGTCTGACAGTACACTGGAGGCTGGAAGTGACAGTATGATTGTTCCAGTCTGCTGAGCCAGACATCCATGGGTTTGATGTTCAGGATATTTTCTGGCTCTTTAGATAATGCATCTGTGTTTGCTGATATTCATCCGGTTGGTGCAGCTGGTCAATCGTGTCATATGAACTGTAATCACTGCTGCTGCCTTGGTTTTGCTGCATTTGTAGTGCTGAAGAAGAACTTGTAGTATATGGGGTAAGAGCCGCACGAAAAAATAATTAACAATGTCGGCAAAATATAAGAATTTTGTAAAAGAAAAATAACATTTACAGAAATCAAAAAATATTTGATAATTGAATTATATTGCTCATACCTTGCCCTGGACAGGGGCTGCAAGCACAGCAAAGTGTTGACTTTGCAGTGAGCGCAGAGGATTTCACCAGGTCAGACATACAGACATACATTCCCTAATCCCATTGGCACACTCATGACATGATTGAAGGGTGCCGATAGGTTGTCTTGTAAGCAGGGGCAGCTGATGATCTTTGTGTCTTTCATTACAATCATCCTGAGATTACCAGGTGCAAAACAGTGTTCATAGGAGATTGTGACTTCTGCTATTCAGAGTAGTGCTGGTGCACTGCTCTGTATAACACAAAGGATTGGACAATCACAGCTTCAAGTCCCCTGATGGTCCTACTAAATTCAGCAAAAAGTGAAAAATAAGTTTTGAAAAATAGGAAGACAAAACCCACAATACTTCAAATCACCCCTCTTTTGCCCCATTGAATGTAAAACAATAAAGAATAGAAAAAAATACATAGAGAAAACACATATCTGCATTCAGAAATTTCTGATAATTAATAATATAAAATAAATTAATGCGCTTGGTAAACAGCGTTATAAAAAAAATAAAATTGCCAGAATTACATTTGGTTGGCTGCCGTAACAATTCAATAAAATACAATAAGAGATGATTGAAAGATTGTATCTACCCAAAAATGGTATTTATAAAAACAAGAGCCTAGGGCGCAAAATATAAGCCCTCACACAGCCCCAGATCCCAAAAAATGAAAACGTTATAGTTCTCGCAATATGGCGACAAGAGCTACATTTTTTTAGCCACTTATATAATAAAAAAACACTATACATGTTTGATAACTAGGTACATGTCCTGATTAGAAGGATCATACTACCAGGTTAGCTGTACTATATATTGAACGTGGTAAATAAAAAACTCTAAATAAGTTTAGGAATTGTATTTTTTTTGCAACTTCGCTGCACTTGGATTTTTTTCCCCTATTTTCCATAACACTTAATGACACAATTAATGATGTCAATCAAAAGTACAACTTGCCCGACAAAAAAGAAGACCTCAAATGTCTAAATTGAATGAAAAATAAAGAAAATGTGAAGAATGATTTGTCAATGCATTTGGAAGCTACCACAAGCTCCTTCTTCAAGTACATGCATTTAAAGGAACTTGAGACTACAATAGCAGTGTTTTGGTGTTTCTGTGGCATGTACAATTGTAAAAATGTAAAAATTAGACCAATGCAACAATTCTGCAAGATCAATATACATATATATATATATATATACAGAAAGCTGTGGCACGTGTGGTTGTTAACTTTGACTAGTTAAATAGTAGACTTACAATTGATGCCAAAAACAAAAACCAACATGCACTTGCAGGATGCAGTCAGACCTCACTATGTGAAGCAAGCCCAGGTGCAGGCTAATAAATCACCTCAACCTACAACAAGGTGTGGGAGGCGACTTCCCATGCATACAATCAATTCAGGGTGCAGTTGGGCCCCGTGGGGCGCCATTCATCTAGTGGTGCAGCAGCATTGTACTGTGCGGCCCATTTGCTCAGGCAGCAGAGCAGTTGGGTAGCTTTCAGACTCTCTGCATCATATGTATCAGTGTGAATGGTGCTCTATGCAGGCCCATTGTATGCATGGCAAGTCGCCTCCCACACCTTGTTGTAGGATGAGGTGATTTATTAGCCTGCACCTGGGCTTGCTTCACATAGTGGGGTCTGACTGCATCCTGTAAGTGCAGTGTTGGTTTTTGTTTTTGGCATCAATGGTAAGTCTTTTCTAAAGTTGCTTTTTTCTAGTAGTTTTTGTACTATTTAAATAGTAGCAAAATGATAGTGGGCTTTGCACTTGATACATTGGACAACAGGTATTCAAAATTTACAGTGTGGCATTCCTTTTTTCTCGTCTGGTATCCATTTATCATTTGAGCGCTGTGCGAATGAATGATGTTTTCTAGGTGAGAAAAAAATGCACACTCGAACAGCACTCTCATGACATACTGACGTTAAGCGAGTAAAAAAATGCAGACTCACATGACATATGGATGACAAATGGATGATATGTGAGGAAGAAAAAGCCTGACACTCTCCTACTTTTATGTCTGAGCTTTTTCTGTCTGTCTGTCTATTATATAGTTAGTGCTCTAATTTAATTAAGGAAAGTGTAATACCTCACTTCCCCTCTAGGAATGCTGTAGGAAAATTCAACACTTGATACCAAATTTCCACAGAGATCACAGATGATCAGAAGTGGTCCCAGTGGAGGAACAAACTAATACACTTATCATTTAAGCATGCTAAACTAAATGTATTTTCCATAGTGGAAAATTAAAAGCAATGTCTTACTAAATACTTGATTACTGATGGTGCCTTTTAATTGATTTTTGAAGATGCAAATAGGCTTTTTACGTTCTACATTAGGCTGAAGGATATAGAATTTTTCCTACACATGATATATACTCATTTCTATACCACTGTAATGCTAGAAAAAAATGCAATCTCTCTGAGTTTTTAAACATTAATATGTGCAATACAATATAATCAATTGTGGTAAATAATGATATGGAAATACAATACATCAAACCGTGAAAACTGGCAGTGGTAATGTAGAACTGAATTGAAAACAATTAGTATGATTTCCAAGGAGCGCTGCAAGCAAGTATTTATGGTGACTCATCCATTAGATTTTCCAACTCAAGTAAAAGCAATAAGGATATTTATAAACTACCGTATTCAAAACTTAATTCTATGCTGTCTCTGCCACTTCCTTTACTTTTGGTTTTATAGTTTTGAATGTCAAAGTAGATAATAAACTATGTAACAGTAAATGCCAATCACATGTATTAATGAGCATTAATCGAGTTTCTAACTACCAACAATGTTAATTTCTTGGCAAAGATATTTTGTATATATTTGCCTTCCTTCTCCATTCCATCCCCACTACAAAGCAGTCTGGGGGCCTGAGGAAAAGGCTGAAATGGATGCATGATTGTTTAAAAGCCGTTTACCTGATAAATGGGACAGGCCATCCCTGAAATGCGCGTTGTGCTGTGTTTTTCTAACAATATAGGGATTTATTCGTGATCTGGAGTGACCTGCTTTGCAGTGCCTAAACAAAGCCCTATTTTTTGTTTTATCCAATCTTTCTATCTGCACTTTCCATGGGAATCGGCAAGTGCTGCAGCAGGGCTGACACCTCGGATCACTGGTCTCATAAACACAACGCAGTGCTGGACATTGGTGAGTGGACTGAGGAGGAAAAGTATTCCTGATCAGGTATAAACCATATATGCTGACCTGGCAGTCTGTTCCCGTAATAGGCAAAGAAACCTCTGGGGTCTGTGGAATGGAGGAATGCTTCTAATAGTTTTTATCCAGGGTTGTGCCTGCCACACAACCTTAACAGGCAAGAACACTACTCTTTTTCTATTTGTATCCAGCAGTAGACCTGCCTTTTATACATTATGTGCCTGCTGCATTTCTCAAACCATCCAGTTTGTTTTCCAGTGTTAGTTCTGCCTGTGTTCCTTGTCTGTACAGCCTGTGTTCCAGTGTCAGGCCTGGCTGTGTTCCTGGAGTTGTCCAGCCTGTATTTCAGTATCAGCCATTCCTGAATTTTCTGGATGCTACTAATCTGTGTTCCAGTAACATCCTGCCTTGCTGAACCTGTCCAGCCTGAGCCCTGTGTCTTGGACCTGTCCTACCTGTATTCTGGTTTCTGTTCCTGTATCCAGTACCCATGTGCAGCACCCATATCCCATACCTGTGTCCAGTGTTTGTTTCCAGTATCCATATCCAGTACCTGTTTCCAGTACCCATATTCAGTTCCTGAATCTAGTACTTGTGTCCAATGCCATTATCCAGTATCCATTTCCAGCATCTGTATCCATCTTGTGTCACATCTGTATCATGAATCCTCTCCTGTGTCCTTGAACCAGCTTGTATCATGTCTGAGTTCAATACCCTTCCTGAGTTTTCTTCTGAAGTCCTGTCTTCATTACTATTCCAGTCCTGTCTGTGTTCCTATTTCAGCCCTGTCATATTCCCAGTACCCATCCTGTCTATGGCTCAATTCCCATCCTGCTGTCACCCAGTTCCACACAACTATCACAGACCCGGGCACTTCCCTGGGAGTGGTACCTGGCATCTACTGGCAGCCAAGTGCTGCCTCACCATCAGAGGCTCTGGTGAATACCTGGTAGATGTTTAGATATGCCCCTCCCATGTTGGGATACTCTGTCGCCCAGTGGGTCCACTACCACTATTCATTAGTAAAATATTTATGTTTTAGATTTGGGGTAGACTTATGACTAGGGATGGGCGAACCCAAACTGTAAAGTTCTGGACCTGTACCAAACAGGTCACACCTCCCCGAACACTTGTTTCCATGGGAAACCTGTGTTACTCTCCGGGTCCAGTTCAGGGCCAGGGGCTGTAAAAAAAAAGCATAAAATTAATAATAAACATTAAAATTATACTTACTTTCCAGCGACGAGTCATGCTGTTTCGGCCGCTTCTACTTCCGGGGTCGCTCATTAACTTCCAGCGGTATTTACTGCACTCGGCAGTCTTCTGCTTTTTTTTCATAGCCCAAGCTATGAACTCAGGTAAACTGTGACTGTCACTGTCAGTATCAGCCTGCTTCTCACTCTGCATAGATGCTTGTCTCTTTGCTTCACATTGCTCTATCCATGTGGAGAAATTTTTCTCTGTGGTGTTTTTTTTCTTTATCTTTTCTAGAAATTCATGGTGGTCAAGTCTAATATTGGCATGACCCCATCAATTTCGTGATTAGATCCAGCTGATAATACAAAGCTGTCCCTAACCCCATTATTACCCAGCGAGCACCCGGCACCAGGGCCGCTGGAAGAATTGGATACAGCTCCAGGAGATGGAGCTTATATGATAGCGGTATTTTCTGGGGTGACTCCAGACTACAAATCACAGCGTGGGAGCTCAGAAAGCTTGGGCCACCCTGCACTGCATATTCCAGACCCCAGCTGCCTAGTTGTACCTGGCTGGACCCAAAAATAGGGCAAAGCCCACGAAATTTTTTTAAATTGTTTCATGGAATTAATGAATTAATTAAAAAAAAGGGCTTCCCTATATTTTTGTTGCCAGCCAGGTACAAATAGGCATCTGGAGGTTAGGGGCAGCCCGTACCTGCTTGCTGTACCTGACTGGCATGCAAAAATATGGCAAAGCCCACATCAAACTTTTTTTAATAGTTCATTAAAAATTTAAAAAAAAAACATATACATTTAGGGACTGCATCTTTATTAACCCCTAGATCCGCATCTCTGTTCTGAACACTCTTGGCTCTGCTTCATCAGAGACCAAGGGGGCGAACAAAGCTTCCATCCAATTTGTCCCTGAAGGAGAGCCCGGAGCACTGCGGCATTGTAAGGGGGGTAAGTCAGGCCACCCAAGGACAGCTCAGGACATGCAACCTGAGCTGCCCTCAGGTGACCCCAGTGTCTTCCTGGTTACAATACAATAGATTTTTTTTTTGGCCCAGGAGATGAAGATGCACACCTTGGACACAATGCATGCAGTTTCAGTCCTAAATTGCACCATAAAGCATAAAATCTGTAGAAAAACTGTGGGAAAAACACTGCGTTTTTAGTGCTTTTTTTGGCCCAGTAGGTGAAGATAAACACCTTGGACACATTGTATGCAGTTTCAGGCCTAAATTGCACTAAAAAGCATGAAGTCCATAGAAAAAAACATGTTACTGCTGCAGATTGCATGTTTTTTTGGTACAATTTAAGCCTAAAATTGCATGCATTGTGTCCAAGGTGTTCATATGCATCTCCTGGGCCAAAAAAAGCACAAAAACATAATGTTTTTCCCATGGTTTTTGACATGGATTTCATGCTTTTTGGTGCAACTTAGGGCTGAAACTGCATACATTGTGTCCAAGGTGTCCATGTGCATCTCCTGGGCTAAAAAAAGCAAAAAAACCTGCACATTTTTCTCGTGGTTTTTGCTGCTGATTTCATGCTTTTTGGTGCAATCTTCTGACAGCTCAGTGCGTAATTGGCGTAAGGAGCACGATCTGTGGCATTGTAAATGGGGAGACACTGGGGTCACCCGAACACAGCTCAGGTGGCATGATCTGAGTTGTCCTTGGGTGACCTGAGTTACCCCCCTTACAATACCGCAGTGTTCCGGGCTCTCCTTCAGGGACCAAGGGGATAGAAGCCAGGAGTGTCCAGCATACACATGAGGGTCGAGGAGTAATAAAGATGCAGTCCCTAAATGTATTTGTGTTTTTTTTTTAATGAATTATTTTTAAAAATTTGACGTGGGCTTCGCCATATTTTTGTATGCCAGCCAGGTACAGCAGGCAGTTACAGGCTGCCTCCAACCAACAGCTGTCTATTTGTACCTGGCTGGAAACAAAAATATAGGAAAGTCCTTTTTTTAATTATTTCACGAATTTCATGAAATTAAAAAAACCATGCGGGCTTCGCCCTATTTTTTGGCCCAGCCATGTACAACTAGGCAGCTGGGGGCTGGAATCTGCAGTGCAGGGTGGTCCAAGCTTTCTGGGCCCCCACGTTGCGAATTGCAGTCAGTAGTTGCCCTAGAAAATAGCGCATTCATAGAAGTACCATCTTCTGAAGCTGTATCCAATTCTTCCAGTGTCGGGTGGCTTGCTGGGTAATAATGGGGTTAGGACCTGCTTTGTATTATCAGCTGGCCCTAAGCTCGAAATTCATGGGGTCACGCCAATATTAGGCATGATCACCATGAATATTTAGCAAAGATAAAAAAGAAACACAAGACAGAGACATTTTCTTTTATTAGAAATAAAACAAAAAAAAACATATAGAGACTCGATCTTTATTAAAAAAAGATCTTCAGTCAAACTTATCCACATGGATAAATGGATAGAGCAATGTTAGCACTGCTACATTGTTCTGCATAAACAAGCGTCTATGCAGAGCGAGAAGCAGGATGATACTGAGAGTGACAGTCAGAGTTCACCCGAGTTTATGAACCCTGACGTCACCGCCCGAACACTGGGGACACCGGCCGAAAATTGCCAAGCGCTGAGCGGTGCAGTGTGAATAACCCAGAAATTAATGAGCGGCCCAAGAAGTAGATGCAGCCGAGAGACAGCGAGATGGCAAGTCGTGTCGCGGGAGCCATATGTATAATTATAATGTTTATTATTAATGTTATGCTTTTTTTACAGGCCCCCCCGCCCCATCCCATATCTGTATAGTCAATATTCGGAGGTTCAGACGCCAGTTCGCATCATCTCCGACCCCGAACATGGACTTTACCAGAATGCCCAGGTGAACACGCCGATCCCGAACATAAGGGGGTTCGCCCATCCCTACTTATGACTCTTTCACATGTAGGTTTCTAATTGTATGAAGAAAAAGTTTTGGTACCGTGTTAGCCAGTTGAGAAAATGTTGATTGCTCTCAGTGAGAGAAACAAGATAACAATCTTGTAGTTGTGATACCTTTTAATGTCTAACAAAAATAAAATAAGTGATGTTACAAGACGAGCTTTCGAGATGTCTTAGGTCCGAAAGCTTGCCTTGTAACATCACTTATTTTATTTTTGTTCGCCATTAACAGGTATCACAATTACAAGATTGTTCCCTTGTTTCTCTCACTGAGAGCAATCAACATTTTAATTGCGTGAATATACTGTATATGTATATACATATAAAGGTGTGTGAGTACTATGCATATATATTAAGTGATGAGAGAGTCCAGTGAAATTCTAATTTAGTTAACTTAATTTTTGCCTGGAAATTTTATTTACATTGAATTTATTTGATACAAATCAAATGAGCCTAGTTATGCTCTGGGGTATCTCCAGATCCAAGATCATAAAGTATGTAAAGGTAAAAAAAACGTAAAAAAAAAATTCTCACAACACTACTTTTCTATCCTGCTGCTGCTGCCCTTCTAGTTCTTTGTACCCCTCCCTCTGGCCTCTTCTTTACTCTTCTGTCTCACCCAACATCGCCTTCCTTAAAGTGCGCCCTGTGCAAAAATGTCTTGCGGCAAGGAGGTCTTTTTGGTTATTATGCACAAGTGTAATGTCACGACATCCATTGGCAAAAGTATAGTCAGTGCCATGACATATGTTGTTATGCTGTAACCTCACAAATCTTCTTAGAGGCTTCTGGAGAAGAGGACATTATGGGCAAGAGAGTAGTGAAGAATATTCGGGAGAGAGCTACATGCAGGACTAGACAGGGAGGGGGGCTATTTTTTTCCACCCTCTTCTTGTCTTTTTACAAATAAATAAAATGTCTACA